>WNHD01001803.1:0-20969 GCA_011057455.1 Ganaspis sp. Gsp50 | reverse complement strand
TTACCGTCGGTGTCCGCTATTGGGAGGTTTCACTGTATATGGAATGTATTTTGTCAAACTAGTTTAATTTGTTAATGAATTAAAACCATTTTGGAATTTAAAAAACAAATATCAGATTCGTCACCAGCGACCCCAAAAACCCCCAAGAAATAACTTTAAAGCAGAACCTATAGATTTTTTGTATTTTTGTCCGCCATATTGGATCCTCCATTTTGAATTTTTAAAAACTAACATCAAATTCATGCTCAACGACCCCAAAAATACCTAAGAAAGAAGTTTCAAGCAGAACCTATAAATTCTTTGTATTTTTGTCCGCCATATTGGATCCGCCATTTTGAATTTTTAAAAACTTATTCCAGATTCGTAATCAGCGATCCCAAAAACCCCCAAGAAATAAGTTTCAAGCAGAACCTATAAATTTTTTGTATTTTTATTCGCCATATTGGATCCGCCATGTTGAATTTTTAAAAACAAATGCCAGATTCGTAATCAGTGACCCCAAAAACCCCTAAGAAATAAGTTTCAAGAAAAAAAATCCAAAAGAAGTACTTTGCACATTAAATTTTACTAATTTGTTTATAACAATTGTTTATAATCATTAAAAAAAATTAAATTCTCATTTTTTATAATGTGAAAGAGGCATTTTGATAATTCAAAACATTTTGCATCATTTTTCAATCATTTATGTGTCATAAAATTTTACTTTTTTTAAAAATCAAATTTTTTTTAGTTAATTGCGAAATAATATAAATAATAACAAAAATTTTATACAAAAATTACGATCACAGTCCTCTTAACAATTTTATAAGCTTTCATTAAAAAAAAAAAGAATTGAAAATTGGTCAAGATTTGTGGGCTCTAGACTTCTTTGAACGAAAAATAGCGTTTCGTCCCACTGTGCGTCTTGTCTAGCCGGCAATAGTTACTCACGCCAAAAGTTGATGTTTTTTTATAATTAAGGAGCTTATATTTTAAAAGAAAGGAATAAACTATTTAACAAATTTAATTGACAAGATTATAATAATGTTATTAAAATAAAAGTAAAATAGCGATCAAAATCGGACAAACGGAAAATAAAGAAATAACATTATAAATCTAAGCATTGCAGAGTATGTTTACCAAAATAATTTGTTAAACAAACTGTTATAAACAAATACCAAAAATTATTATTGTTTATTAATGTAATGGGAGCAGTAATTAATTGAATCTATATTAATTTTTAAATTTTATAAACATTTCATGTTATATAAAAAATAAGTAAATAAATAGCTTGGCTAAATAATCAGTTGAACGCATGATTGGGAAAAGAGCGATATGGAAAGTAAAGAATCTGTAGAAGAATGCCATAGACAGATTTTTTTTCAAATGTGATGTAATTATTAACTTATTCCAACAAATTGTTATTAACAAATGGGCAAATTTTGAAAATGTCTAAATATTATTTTTTTAGGTTATTTTGTCGAGAGAAATTTATTAAATAATTTTATTTATTAATTTTAAAATTTTTTATTGTTTTAAAAGATAAATAAATAAAATATTGACTAAGTAATAATTCTCTGTCAACCTATACAGCACCGAAACCTCCTTGAACATTTCCAATCTTGAGGGAAATTTTGATGTTGTATAGTGAAAAAAGTGACCATAAATTTGACTATAAAGATGACTGTAAAGATGACCATAAATATGACAAAAGTGCGATTTGAAACACTAGTATTTATGCCCGCATTTGTGGTCATATTTTTATCTTCAGTAATGATCAAATTTATATTGTAACCGTAATTGAAATAGACTTTTTATACAACTTATTTTTTATTACCTTAACCAATTTTGTCCGATTTTCCTTATCTCTTACCGTTTTAATTGTGATATCCAAAAAACATAATTTTTTCACAGCTTTTAATTTTTCAAACAATATTAAAATGTCATCTGAGTTTAAATACCGAGTTTCAGAATTTTCAAACGTTTCGATAACGTCGATCAAGGTCGCTATTTAAGTAGTACAAATTTCATACGATGGATTGAAATAAGTTTGACGTCAAAAATTCTGTAAAAATTTGACTTTTATTTTAAAAATTTGAACATTATTTTTAATAAAATGTTGTCTACCAATTTGTAAATACTATTTCACGCCTAATTTCCTTTTGCATTGCTCCTTGATCAACATCGCTGTTATTGTATTTGTCGTCATTGTCGTCTTCTCTATCATCAAATTCGCTGTCTTCATTGTCTTTATTGTCTTCATCGTCATGTTCTTCGTCATCGAGTTGTTCGTGATCGTGTTGTACGTGATCGTGTTGTACGTGATCGTGTTGTTCGTCATCGTACTGTTCGTCATCGTGCTGTTCGTCATCGTGTTGTTTGTCATCGTGCTGTTCGTCATCGTACTGTTCGTCATCGTACTGTTCGTCATCGTGCTGTTCGTCAGCGTGTTGTTCGTCATCGTGATGTTCGTCATCGTCCCGTTCGTCATCTTGCTGTTCGTCATCGTGATGTTCGTCATCGTCCTGTTCGTCATCGTCCTGTTCGTCATCGTCCTGTTCGTCATCGTCCTGTTCGTCATCTTGCTGTTCGTCATCGTGTTGTTCGTCATCCTGTAGTTCGTTTTCGCCTTCATCGTCTTCGCTTTCGTCTTCGCTTTCGTCTTCTTCGTCTTGTCTGGAAGAAAATGATATAAAATTACATTAATTTGAATTTTTCACATCTTCCCTACATATTTATTAATCAATAAAGAATATTTCCCAGTTTATGCGAAAAAAATGTTTCTTTTATTTGATTGATGTTAAAAATTAAATAATTTAAAAGAATTGAATATTCGATGAATCTTAACTTTTTGGGGCAACATTTTTTTCAATATTTAAACAGATACATTTCGCTTCAGGAATTATTGGATCATTTTTTGAAATATCTTAAAGATATCAAACGATTTTGTTGGTATATTTAAACTGCATTATTTAATAGAAATATTTTTTTCGACGCTGCATTCAACACACCCCATGTGACCATCCTTTAATATAATTTGGGTCGCAAGCTCTACAAGATTTTTTACTCAGATTTAATTTTTATTACAATGCAAAACCAAATCTGTTTATAATTTTTTCAAATTAAAAATGGTAGATACACTACAAAGGAAGAAAATGCTCAATTCTTTAAAAGAGTTATAAATCTCAGTATTTTGAGGTTTTGGGTTCATTTTCTTTATAATTGCAAATGGAGGTTCTATTGTTACTAAAAAGTAAATATTATAAAATCCTATGCAGAATTTCAATTTTAAACTTTTTCTCCTTCTATTAGCAGCCATTTTAATTTATTTTTGTTTATTTTATTTTGTTTTATAAAATAACTGCTAATAGTATTATAATTATAAATAGAATACTCATTAGAATAATCAATAAAACAAACCCGTGTGGAAAAATGCTGGAGCATGACTCACAATCAGGTACTACGATGAGCTAGTCGGGCATTGCGAAGAAAGTCTACTCTAGACAGTTTGACCAGGCCACAACCAGGGACAGGCCAGACGGTCTTGATTAAAAATCGACAAATTCTTGTCCAGACGATCTTGATTAAAAATCGACGATTTTTTTTCAAACGATCTGACTGGTCCCTGAACAGGGTCAGTGCAGACGGACTTGGTTAAAAAAAACGGCCAGGCCAGACGGACTTGATTGCAAAAATGACAGACTGAAGACAGACTTGATTGAAAAAAGACTAAATGTAGACAAGACCGTGTGACCAGGTTCCGACCAGGGCCAGTCCAGACCGGCCTGATTGAAAAGCAGACTGTCGTTTAGACGATCACCATATGACTTTTTTGTCATCAGCGCACCCTAAACACGAGTTTACGTACGACTAGCGATGCTTTAATGTTTCATTTAGTATCCTAGGCACATAATAAAATTTATTCGCAATCTGATTTGCTGACGCTACTTTATAGTACAAACATGGCGGCTTTTCATTGACTAGTGGTACATAACCTCGTGTTTAAAGCGCGAATGAAAAAAATTATATGTGACACGAGAACCCTAAACAGCACTTGGATACTCGTACAATAAATCAGAACTCATCTTCGCCTCGGTACGCCTTGGCTTCGTTTCTTTTTTATTTATTGTCCTCGTATAAAGTGCTGTTTAGGGTCCTTGTATCACAAATAACTATTTTTTAGTAAATGGGTGAATTTTATAATAAGGTAAAGTAATTCATTATGCGAACTACTTCAGGTTTTTCGTGCCTATACACCTTATTACAGCAATTCGCAAAATATTCACATAAGGCAGCGTAGCGCAAGTGGTTAGGGCGTCGATATGTTTTAGTGCAGGGTCGAGAGTATAAAAAGATCTTAGAGATCTGGACGGACGCTGGTCAGACGGTCTAGCTCCGCTGGCCAAGTATGAAATAATTTTGGGGTTCTGGACAGGCGATGGGCAGACTGTTTATTTTTGTAATGAGGCGTGGTCCAGACGGTCTAGTCTAGACCAAATCGTGGTTCAAATGTTACAGTTCTAGCCAGAGCCCGATTTCGAAAATAGACGATCTGGACAGCGCCCGACCAGATCCCCAACATTTTTCCACACAGGTACTAAAGAGTTTCTAGAAAATACATATATATATTTTAAACCCGTCATATTCGATTTGAATTTTGAATTTTGGAAATCAGATGTCAGATTTGTAATTATCGACTCCAAAAACTCCCGGGTACCATATTTTAATAAAATTCAATCACCTTTTGAAAATTCAACGACCATATTGGATCCGCCATTTTTTATTTTTAAAATCTGATTTCAGATACATTATCAACGACCCCAAAGTCCCTCTGATAACAAGTTTCTAGAAAATGCGATTAATTTTCTTTTAAAATCTTCCATATTGGATCCACCATTTTGAATTTCGAAAATCTGATGTCGGATTTATAATAAAAATAATTGTATTACTTTAATACGTACTTAGATTGTCTGTAATTCGTTCTGTGCTTCGATAGACCTTTCGTCGTCTGTGTTGATATATTTTCTAAAGTTAGTTTATCTTCAGGAACATTCAATTTCGTACTTTCATGGTTTTGTAGATGATTTACAAGTGCTGGAAATAAATTAAATGTTGCAGTCAGTATTCTGCAAATTAAGAGTAATAATTTTTAATTCAAATTAGTGCTGTCTACAACTCATCGTAGTTAATTCGTATCGGTCTCGGATCGTTCCACGGGAAAAGATTTTATGAAATGATTTCGGAAAAGTTTCCAGAAGAGTTTCCGAAAGAAATACATTCTTGTGGAAACTATTTTGGAAACTTATCTGAAAAGTCTTCTGAAATCTTTTCACTTGGGTGATGTATTGGTTTTCCTATATGATATCGATATTACTACTTGCTTAGAGAAAATGACTCGATGCTGATATCATGCTTGAACTCGATCGAGATTCTCCATAAGACTTAAATGTTTTGCAATCTTTAGTGTCCAGAGTACATTTCATTAGTTTTCCGAACCAATCGAAATCTTGTATTTAGCTTTCTATTTTAAAATACTCGGAAGCTGATAACTAGGGATGTTAGGTTATGGATAAGTTAAACTTTTTAACGTAAATTATTATGAAAGCATTGTTCGCACGAAACTAATATATAAAAATTAACTACATAGTTTACGTTCATTTCCACTGTAGTTCAGTAGTAAACAAATTATTGTCAAATAGATATTATTGATATTATTACATTATTGTATTATTACACTGTCGTTTTTCCCAAAAAAACCGAAAATTTGATTTTCTTAGTGAATTGCAAAAATCTTCTACATTAGAACCGAAAAATTGGGGACTTTTCATGCAAACATACACATATATTCTCTAAATCCTAAATTAGTCATTTTCTACTAATTCAATATTAGCGATTATTCGTATACTGATTGAATTAGTAAAAACTTACTAATTTTTAGTAAAAGACAACTAATTTATGAGTGGGATATCACTATTTTTTAGAAGAAAATTACTAAGATAGAAGTTTTTTACTAATTGAAGTAGTAAACTTTAACAATTTCAATTCGTAGAAAAGTACAATTAATTTAGTATATCGCTACTAAAAATTAGTTACATTCTATTAATTAATTAGTAGTTTTAAATTAGTACTAATTGAAGCAATCAAAGTATACTATTTCAATTAGTAAAAAAACACTATCTTACTTAGTAATTTTCTTTTAAATAATAGTGATATCCTATTGATAAATTAGTTGTTTTTTACTAAAATTAGTAAATAATTACTATTTCAATCGGTGAACGACTTTTCGCTGTCGAATTAGGAGAAAGTTACTAATTCAGATTTAGTGAGATATAAACAGAACATTAAAATTGAAAAAGAGAATCATACTCTCTAAATTGGAATTAGTTAAAAGTCGTCGAAATTAGTACACTGAGAGAAATGGATTGTACAAATTTGAAGGATGGATTCTGATAGTATCAGGTACTGTCAGAGGTTTTGTTCCATACAATCAAGATGTTACCCAGTACAATCTAGACGTTACTCAGTACATCTCAATGTAAGCATATTTACCAACTTTTAGTAAACTTTCACTAAAGTTTTAGTAGAAACTACTAAATTAAATAGTTAATTCAGCCGATAAGATACCACACGAAATACCACATCGCATCGTATCGTATTGTGACAACATCATTATACTAAATTATATAAACTGTTACGTATAATAATTAAGTGCTTACTTTGAATATTGTTAAAATCAGTTCTTTTTATTTTTTTAAATTTTTTCTTCTCCTCTCCATACCTCTTAAGAGGTTTTCTTAAGCCGATAAAAGTTCCTCCTGTTGGCCGGAAGTAGCTTACAGCCAAATGCTGTATTCTTACATTTATATTTCTTGCATGTTTTGCTTCTTCGTAAAATTTTTTATCTAATTTAAAACCGTTGACGTTTATCTGAAATAAATTTTTATGAATCTTTATTAAAAGAAATAGAATTATACTTGTGAATGTGATGGATCACGGTAAAAGGGGACTTCCCTTTTAAAAAATTGAGTTTTTGAAGTCAATTGACAGTTTTTGAGTTGTTCGTCTTCATACGAAAATAAAATTTTTGCATCCTCATAGGGAATCATTGTAATCTTACCGATTTTCGATTTTCCAACAAATTGTAAATCAACTCATTTTCATCTTAAAAGTAAATAAAACAAGTTTAAAGCTAATTTTCACATACGTGTATGTGTGCGCGAATATTTGTCATGCTTTTTTGTCGACTCGATATCTCTCGAACACTTTAACCGATTTTAATGAAATTTGATGAAGTTAATATACTCATAAAAATTTCAAAACAGACCAAGAGATTTTTAGAAAAACCCACTCAAAAATATTTTGACACTTTTTCTTTTTCTTAAAAAATGCGGTTTTTTACACAGATTTTTTGCTCTATTGATAGAATTCGATTCTTTGGATCAAGGCAAATCAATTGATCTATATAAAGTATATATTTTAATAAAAATTACGAGTAAATAACAATATTTTATGAATTTGCAATAATCTTAAAACCAATAAAGTAATTTTTAGAAATACCCGATGAAAATTTTTTATTACAATCTTTTTTCAAAAATACGGTTCTTTTATATAAAATTTTTGGTACACTAAGAGAAATGGATTGTACAAATTTGATAGTTACATTCTGATGGTACCAGGTACTATAAGAGATGTTACCCCGTACCATCTAGATTGTACGGACAGCAATCTAGATTACTGTCCGAACATGTAGCATTAGAAATGTTTACTGGTACAATAATTAGGTTACCCAGTACCACATTTTACTCTCAGTGTAATTAAAATTTAATATAATGGGTTAAAAAATTCTATTCCTTGCATAAAAACGAATTAATTGCCTTATGCATAAAGTATATATTTTACCAAGAATTGATGGAGTACATGACATTTTTTTATGAATTTTGACGTTTAAAATGACATTCTTGTATATAACTCAAAAACATTTTATTTCTTATGCACAGTAATTTTGAGAAAAATGTTCTATATTACAAAACGAAATGTTTGGCATATTGGTATATTATGGATTAAGAAACTTTTAGTTTTATATATATAGCACAGATTTCATCAGAAATTGATCAATAAAATTGAAATCTTTCTCTATAAAAAAGCAATCACTATTTTAAAAATTAGGAGAAACACACCTTCTTATAATTTTTACGCCTGTCAACGTTAAAAAAGGGGTATTACCAAATTGTAATGGTTTTTAATTACCTAGGCAGATGCTAATATTTTTTTAAAATTTATACAACGTTTATATGTCTTTTTACCAAAGTTGCACCTTCAACAGGAACATTTGTAGAACGTTTTTGATTTTCCAATACTTTTCCCACAAGCGTTTTTACTTCAGCAATAGCGACACTGTTTCCATTGGAATTTCCTCTAACTTCACGCACTGTATTCAATTCCTCTCTAAGTCTTAAATTTTCATCCTGCAATTGCTTTATTTCTTTATTTTTTAAATCAATCTCTTTACTGCTTAAATCTAACTCCTTCTCTTTCAGTTCTAACTGCCTTTTTAAAAAATTAATCTCCTGTGATGTATGTTGAAAACCACCGGTGATAATCTGAAAGTGACAAATATTGTTACTCCACCTTTCTATTCCCTCAATATTTAATAATTAAATATCAATCAAACAATAATAATACAATTTTTCTTAATGAAGTTAATGTTTAATTTTTGTCTCGTACAGGGTTGAACCGCACTAGCACATTTAAAGGAGCAGTAGAAATTATGTAAAAAATCAAAAGAATAAAGTGTAATTGGGGAGACCGTGGAGGAAAAAAACAAAAATAAGATTTTTGAAGCTAGCGTTAAAACGGTTCGTCATGTAAGCTTTGTTAATACGTTGAGGTGAAATTTTGACTTTCACCTTTTAAATAGAATTTAAATCAAAATTGAAATAAGCGCAATATTGCATTAAAATTATTATGCAATTTTATCTCAGCATTACAGCAATATTGTTTTGAGCTTAGTATAATAATTCTTACATTAAGGGACCGTTTATAAATTACGTAAGGGTTATAGGGGTGGGGGGGGGGCGGTGAAATCTTACGCCCTATGTTAATGTTTAATTTTTACTGTATAAAAGTCTTACATAGGGGGGTGGGTGGTTAAAATCTTTTGAATATTACCTTACGTAATTTATGGACGGCCTCTAGCCGAATATTTGATACAATATTGCAGTAACATGTCTATGTAATATTGCAGCAACTTTACTATGCACTATTGACATAATATAACACGCATTTTTGACATAATATTACACTGCAACATTACTGCAATATTATTCTGGAAGGTTTCTATATCTCGGACATTTTAATGTTGCAGCAATATTGCAAGAATTCATGGCAATATTAAGGTAATATTTAGGAAATAAATCGTGCTATGTAGGTTCAGTATAAGAAAGCTATTCTAATTGATAATAATTGGTAGATAAAATAATTATAAAATATTATCAATAAGAAAAATTTATGTAAACTAATAATTACTTATATAATAATAATGAATGTAAAAAAATATCAATTTTAGGATATGTTAGTCTGGAAAAATATACACCAATTTATTAATAATTTATAACTATTAACCTAAAAAGTAATATTTTTAATTTTAAATATGATTCACTTAACTTTTTTCAAAAAAAGTTTATACAAAAGGAGGAAAGCGTTCCCTGTAGACACACTTGTTTAAAAAAGTTTCAAAAACGTAGGATAGTGTCGGGTAAGTTTTAAGAACGTATTTAGAACCTTCGATGGCCTATTGGGTTACTTTCCTCCTCGCTTCAATTTCATTTTATTTCAATATAAAAGTTAAAAATACACAGAAGTATTTCATATTAATAAATTTGGCACTAGGATAACTAAAAGGCAGGTAATCAGGCTACAAAATATGGAAAAGAACATTTCATAAAACGTTTAAATTAAAAAAAGTATGAGAATTTGAACATTTATTGAAAGTTCACTTTTGACCAGTTTTCTCTTATTTTGGTTAAAAGTCAGGCATATTGTTTCTAGTCAAGGCCATACCCAATACAGCAAAGTTGGAGATTTTAAAACAGAACAAAATAAGATTTCAACCATGTCTGTCCGATGATTGGATTAAAAATTATGAGCGTTGTTACTTTCCTCCTCGATTCCCCCTACTGTAATAACCCAGTGGGCACCGGAACATCTTTTATTAAGTCAATTAAACAAGGTACAATGTTTTCAAATGTTATTAAACATAAGGAATCGTTTATGTGCGTCTTTAGAAAGTTATAGGTTCGGTTTTCTTTAACATTATCAAATTATAGGAGATATATACAACATATTATTTTTTTCACTGACCTGTGTCTCTATCTCTGGTTCCACAGTCATGTTTTCGATAATTTCAGGGCCATCATTCGATTGCATCTGCAGTGGTACTGATACATTTTCTTTATTCTGATGAAAAGAGCAAAATATTCATAGTAACTTCTAAAATAATATAGGTAGAAATAGTAGATATATTGCTAATTATTTATTATCGACGAGAAATTTTAATATGTTACAGAACGTTCTTCTCTGATTATTACTTAAGAGCATATGTGATGGAAAAAGACGTAAGTGGTCACGTGACCCATAAGGCAATTTTTTCCGCCGTTTTACTCTTAAAATAATTAACATATCGTTATGGAAATAGGTATACTTTTATAAAATGTCATCAGAATGGTCATTCTGGTATGAATTTATTAAGAATTTTGTCCAAAAGTTTTTTTTAAAAAATTACGTGTTACACTTGGTAGATTTTTTAGAATTTTATAAGATAACTTTTAAACAAGATTATTAATAAATTCATACCAGACAGAGAATTTTCATATAAACTCTTAATTTATATATTTAAATATTACGCACATTTTTACTTAAGGGTGCATCTCTAGTCTTTTGCACATTATGTCAAGAAGTTTTTTTTCTATAAAATTGATTGATGAATTACAATCTTTTCATAAATAAAGACATGCATATTTAATTTTATAAAATTTTTTTTTTGAAATTTCCAATTCAAGTTTGGCTCAGATATGGCTGCCATAACAAAACCTGGTTTTTTACTTGTTGACATGATTTTTCGACTCAGGAACTTCCGAAATAAAAAATTCAAAATTCCTTTTAAAGTATAATGAAGTCGCTACAGCCCGTACTAGAATCAAGAATTTTAAGTCAACAATATCAAAATGGCGGACTTTTCGAGTTTTTAACCTATTTTTTGAGGTTATAATGTTGTTCAAAATAGGTGGTTAACTAACAACGGATATTCGTGATTCTAGTACGGGCTAAAACCATATACATATATGACGAATAATCCCTCCAAATATCAGCTCGATCGGTCAAACAATTTTACTAAAATCGTGTCAACCATGTCAAAAAATTGTTTCTGAAAAAACGCATTTAAAGTAATCCTTTTCCTATGCTTGCCCCGCGTCCACTCAGCGTGGATCAGACGATATTAATGTTGTAACATCTTCTACAGTTTTACATCCATTTAATTGTAATTTAATGTCAGTGAATACAATTCTAAAAGCTTTCGAAAAATGTAAAAAGCAAATTTTTTTCTATATTTTTAATTGTTTTTTTTTATATTTTTTGTCAATTTATGTAAGGAGGCTACCAGCGTATTTCAAATTTTTTTAATTTATATTTTGCAAACAAAGCTTGGAATCATAAAGAATTTTTACTATTAATGTCTTATATTGTCAAATAATGTATTTGACTAATGACGTATTGCATTCTTTATTTTTTTAAACAATTTATTATTGGTATCTTGAACCTTTTTCTTAGAACATCACAGGAAATGCAGTTTTTTCCTAGTTTTGAAATTAATTCGAACAACTTCTTAAATATCACACCTAAAAAGATGCAGTTCTTTCTCAATTTTGCAAAATATCAAGATGAATAAAAAAGAATATATAGTTTCAATATGAAATCAGAACGGCAGTATATCTTTCAGCTCGTCAGATATCTAAATCGATCCAAAATCACACTTACGCGCTCACTCACAATATACGCTGCAGAACATTTTTTCAAGATAGAAAACTTAAATAAACTATTGAACTTTATTCCTTAATCCCTTAGCAGTCGGTGACACACATATGGGCATCTTAAAAATAAGCACTTTAACAAAAAAACATAATTAATGTTACAACGTATTCTAAGGTTTTTGGGTCGTATTTGAAGTCGAGATTTAAAAATTCAAAATGTCTGATCCAAAATGGCGACCGTGTATTTTGAAATTTTCTCGTATTTAGTTAATAATGATTTCTTAGGGGTTTTTGGGTCGCTGAATACAACTTTAAAGTCAAAATTGAAAAATTCAAAATGGCAACCAAAATTGTAAAAATATTAAATATTTGTTTAATAATGCTTAGTATAAAGCAAAAAGTCAAAATGTAAAAATTTTGAACTTCAAACAAAAACTAATAGTACTTTTTACTATTAAGAATCTTCCTATTGATGTTTTCAATCAAGTTTAATAAATTTATAAAATAGTTGAAATTTGACTTTTATTGATATTTTGAAAGTGCCATTTTCAATTTTTCAATGTCAGCTTAGAATTTTCAAATTTGGACTTCTGATTTGGATTCAGAGACCCAAAAAGCATTAAATAAAAAACTTAATAAAAAAAATTTTTTATATCATTCTTAGCTTAAAAAGGATATTATAGCTGGTCTCATAAAGAGTTAATGTACAATGAACGCAAAACAATTGTTTTTGGAAAATCGGTTTTTTCAAAAAAATTGACTAGAGATGCCCGCTTAAATGTTAATTCATAATAATCATAACAATAAACTCTTTTGTCGAATTTAAGTATTAATAACGATTTCATGCTTTTTATTAAACTTAAATGCTTCCAAAAAATATATTTTAAGATTCTAAAATCAACCTCCATTTTCTCTTGAATTTTAAAACTGAAAACAATCATCGCAAACCTTTGATTTATATTTTAAGTACTTTGATTTTGATTCTGAAGGCTTCAACAATTTACATATTTATATTTTGGCTACTTTTAGAATCAAGAAGGAATCCTTGAAGTACGTATTTTAGATTTAAGAACAGAAATAATGTGTTTTATTTTGAGATTGTCCTTTCGAATTCACCCTTTAATGATTTTATGTTCTTTTGAGAGACTTGTAATAACGTTATAAAAATATATTTTTGTACAATGACAATAGAGTTTTAAAAAATATAATCTTTATCATGTGTTTTTAAGAGAAAAAAAATTAGTTAAAAAAAAGACAAGAGAAAACGAGAGAAGACGAGAAAACACCCTCGAGAAACTATAGGTCAAATTAGCGTCTCGCCTCGTCTTGTATCGCGGCCACACTGTTCAGTATACACAAAAAATTTCCAGATTTATAAAAAAAATTGAACAAAGTGTGAGAGGGTAGAAAATCCAAATGTCAGCAGTCGACTCCAGATGTCAAGTACTATCAATAATAATCTACATATATACATTTAATTTTTTCGTATACTTTCAAATTTGGTATACACTAGAGTCCCGATCAAGTCGGTCCCGATCGAGAACTATGATTTTATTTCTATTTTTTTTATTCTTTTGTTAAGCGGACGGTGAAAACAAGTGAGAGTGGGACTTCAGAAACTAAGCGCGAAGTTGCGTAATAAGTTGAGGCGCCTAAAGCGCCCCACTCAGTTTCGCGGAGAGTAGGGGAAACATTCTAAGTGTAAAGAAGTTCGTACAGTCCTTTCTGTTTTCTTTTTCGTGCGTCAAGGACAGTCCCGATCGAGGAGGACCCACCCCAGAGCTTCGGACTCGATCGGGACTCTAGTGTACAATATTTGTAATATTTTCATACTCACACGCTGAAGTGCACGTTCTGCAGTTTTCGCTTTAGTTTTATTAAATGAATTTGTTTTAATTGTCTTGATAAACTTCTGTAAAGAAAGAAATTTATTTATTTAATATTAGGCTTTCTTAAACCTGGCCAGTATACATATAATATAAGTTGATGTCACTTTGAGTGGAATGATTAAGGCGGAGTTAGATAAAAAAATTTATACACTGAGAAAATTTGCTCGGTATATTTTACTGAAAATCCTCAGTAAAAGTTGGACATGATGGTATTTCAGTAAATTCTATTCAACCGATTTGTGAGAGAGTCTGACGAGCATGAGTAGATTTTAATGTGCTGGGAAGGAAAACACCAAAATATTTTGAAATAAAATTTTTATTGCCGACCGACAACATATTTATACACTCTAAATTCTACAACTGACTTGAATTACACTCTTTTTTTCCTACCTAAAATTTAACTTATAAATTAAAATCTACGAGCTGATGGAGATTCGAACCCCCGACCTTACGGTAAAGCATACTAACACCCTAACCACTTGCGCTACGAAACCTTATGTGAATATTCTGCGACCTGTCTATTTAAGTTACAAGAATGCTTGAGACTTGACGGGAATATCCCAGCTGTAGCTCCACACGCAAGGACGGTAGATTCTACTCAGCCGCCGCTGGATCAAAAGCTCCTGAAATTTCGTAGTATTGTATTCTTCCTCGCTTACTCGCCTGAACTTGAGAATATACATGGCTCTTGGAATATTATTTACCTTTACTAGTGGAGTTGTAGCTCATCAACAAATATTAAAGATTAGCGAAAAGCGTTTTGGTCCAACTTTTACTTCAAATTCCGTTAAAATTTACCGAATTCTTTTTCTCAGTGTAGATGAAGATTAACCAAGGTTTTATTTGCCATTATGTAATTTATGTTACTAGATAAATTTTTATGGTAAGAGATCTTTGATTTATAAATTGCAGTACCTGCATGAAACCGGTCCGGTACCGGCATAATGCTGGTTAAAAAACTGGCCCGCAACTATACTGTACATTCTTCAGTTAGGGCAACAAAAAATTTATTGACATAATATCAGGCTTTGCAATTAAATTTAAAAATGCTCAAATCTGCTAATTTATATATAATAGTAGAATGCATTCTGACCAATTTAATAACAAGCGGAATTTTACACTGAGAAAAGTGGTTTGTCTGTGTTAGCTAAAAGTTTATAGCTAAAGAAATCTAGCTGCCTCACCAATACTGTTAACAGCCTCTGCTTTACTGTTTGGTACTTATGCTCAACAACTTTAATGACAGTGAACAATTGTTTAGGAGCTGTGTTTAAGAAGTGCTTCTGTTGATAGTTAACGCAGTATAGAATAATAAGTTAAACGTTTCGGTATCACACTTTGAAAATTTTGGTGATGTTTGTGCCATCTTCTTTAATCTATTAGTTTTGCAGGTTGTGATTAGAAGATTATAAATATTTTTAAGGTGAGTATATTCTTTTTAATTTTTGGACGGTATCCTCAAATATTACATGGATTAAAATTATTTGTAGACCATCAAACTGTCAAAAAATATCGTCATTCACGAAATCCACATAATATTTGTGATAATAAATAGATTAAAGCAAAAATATTAAGAGGACAGTACACCCCTGGGACTCGGAAAGAAAATTTTTTTTTTAATCTAATATATTCTAAAAAAAATAGATATTCGGATGAAACTTTGCACATTTATTCTTATATAAAAGTATTATAAAAAACCACGGCGGGCGTGATTGTGACTCACTGGAACTTTCGAAAAAGGAAATCAAAATTGAATTATAATCAGCATCGAAGCCGCTATGAAGTGAACTAGAAAAATAAGTTTTCGACCAAGAATAATAAAATGGCGGCATTTATCGAAATATCCCGTTTTTTGGTCCAAAAAACCCTTGTAAATCAAAAAATTTTTTACCGATCGTTCTAACTGTAGTTCAGTCTATAGATTTAGGTGTACACAATAACATATTCAAATTTCAGAACGATCGGTTCAATGGTTTTTTTTTAATCACGCCCGCCAACTCAAAAAACGTGGTTTTGAGAAAAACGTCTTCGCACGAACGGCACTTTTAGTTACTCAGCCGCTAGGATGTTTCCTTATTTGTATATTGCACAAAAAAAATGGAAATGATCCACATTTTTTTCCAAATTTTTATATATTGACAAATAATATATTTAATTAATGTTTTATTGCTTTCGTTAAATAATTTATTTATTTGGGCCAGGTTACGCTTGACGCTTTTATTCATGTCGCGCTAGTCAAGCGGTTAAAACCTCAACTACTTAATTTAAAAATCTAATTTGAGTTTTACATCATTAAAAACGTATCCTTTAAGGTGTTCTAAATCAAAATCGTTCATAAAAAGAAAATTGATTGTTTGAAAATTTAGGGGTGTACTGTCCCCTTAAGGCAACAAGACTATAAAGAAAACCTACATAAATTTATTAACACCCATATCTAGAAAATTTAGATGTGACAGCTAAAAAATATTAAGTAGGTTCCTTAAAATAAAGAGGAATAAACAGTTTGTCTGATCCAGCTAAACTATTTAGAGAATCTGTTTAACTGTCTCACATAAAAAGTTTAGATATCGCGCATAAATTATTTGTTTACCACAAATAAAGACATTCTGATGAATAGTCCAGTTACCACAGCTAACTTTCTGTCTAAACGAAATCCAGCAATACTGTTTTGATATCACCTAAACAGTCTTTTCAGTGTAATTCGGCCCTGGGGTGCAAAAGTGCATTTTGCGCTCGCTGTAAGTGCTCGAAATGACATATTTTCAGTGCAGGTAGGACAAAAAACATGTTTCGACGACTTGTCTGTGTGTGTGTTCACACTACATTTAAGCAAATATCTCAGAAACCAATTATACTTTATTTTTTTCGTATTTTGAGTTTTAAAAAAAATCGTTTTTTAAAATATTTTTCAATAGGGCAAGCTGGTTTCACAACCACAATTATGCCGGTACTGCACTCGTACTGTCCTATATACCAATTGTCGTTAACATTATTGAGTTTACCAGTACTGGGCCGGTATAAAACCAAAAGTATGCTAATAGGGCGTTGGTACCAAAAATTATTATTACACTTCAGGATAATAAGCAAAACTGTTACTCTGAATGATTATTTTTTTGAAGAGTTCTTATTTTGTACAAGCAGAAACACTATTGTTCACATCGTCACTCATTATTTGTTGTTTTCGGATGCAGCACTGCTACATTAAAGTTAATCGTTTGACACTTCAACTGTCACATAAAAAATATTTCAGTTGGTCCCCTCAATGTGACATTATCCTAAATATATTAAAAAATCAAATAACTTTACCAGTTTTTCTTTAGCTTGTTTCTTTTCTTGTGCATTTTTCTTTTTTTTGGTACCGTTGGCTTTCTCTTCAAAATCTGATGGGGTAAAACGCTTTGCAGGTTTTCGCTTTCTTAGAGATGACAGTTTCTTTTATTAAATAAAAATGTATATTAATTGTTTCATAAATAAAACACTGGTGTAACTAATCATCACAAATAATAATGTCCACATTCATACGTAACTCATTATGTATACCTTCCCGAGTCGAAATTTAAAGTCTATTTAGGAAGTATTAAGTACTATTGAGTTACTTTTTTTGTACTATTAAGGCCTATACGTTCGACTTAGCGTCTATTAGGTGCTCAAAACTTGAAAAAATGCAAGTCTTATTCGACTCTATTTAGACTTTAAATTTCGACTCGGATTTAGTTTACAATACGCCTGTTACTTAATGTAATGGATTCATACTTTGCTGAATAAATGTAATACATATTAAGTGTATTCGGTATGTGTATATTCTACAAGCTCTCATACTAAAGACTCTTAAATTAAGAGATAATAGAAAGTACAAGTACTAAGAACATTTTACTATATGACACTCAGATAGAAAATCCCCTTAAGAACAAATGATCATCTTCTTACATACTATTTCATGGACATAATTCGAATTTTATTTGAATTAAATAGATTTCTGCGACAAAATTATATCACGCCAGTGACAAATGAAAGGGGCCCACTTTGGCACTATTGAATTTATCTATATGAGTATATTCTTGATTAAATTTCGAACATTTTGAGAGGTTTCAGACCCCTCTACACGGTAAAAAGAAGTTCAATAAGTATTCCCAAACTTATTCAAGAACGAAAGATACGAACAAAATTTGACGAAACCTATAGAAAAGTTCAATAATCGTTGAAAAACTGTCCACTAAGTCTATAATGAAGCCAAAACAATTTTTACTTTCACCTCGAACAGAAGTCTTCTAAAAATCGCGCTCTGAAAGTTCCAAACTTTTTCATAAGAAAACGTACGCTGAACGAAGGTAAGCGAAGATCGCTTTCCTCATAAAAGCTATTTAAATATCTATCTACAAGAGTTGTGTGGCCGAATAGTATATGGCGCTGTTGATGTCAGGGGACCAGGGTTCGAATCCTGACGATGAGTTTATTTTTCGTTATGAAACAAAAGTAGAAATCTTCTTGAACAAGTTTGGGAATATTTGTGACCAGTTTAAGAAGGCTTTTTAAAATGGCATTTAACGATTGTTTTCGAAGGGGCACATTATGTATTTTGTTTTTCAGCAATAAAAAAAATCGAAAATTTAAATTTTTTTCAAAAAATTGCGAATAAGGTAACGGAACCTATACTCAATCAGGTGCAATAGTCGATCATTCAAATCCCAGGTGCGAATTTAGGTCTGCCGGCAAAGTTTGTCCGTCGGGACAAGGTTGGCAAAACCTACGCATACGAAATTACGGCAGCCAGAGTTGGCCCAACCGTAAATGTTCCAAATTCCCACTGTTGGGCCAACCGTGCAAGCCGACCGTGGCATCTACAGTTTCGCCGACCGTCGGCCCAACTTTGGTCGCAGTTATCCCGACTGTTGGCAAAACCTCGGAAACTGGAGTTTAAAAAACAGAAAAATGACCGATCGGCCGGAATTTGGCCAGAATATTTCTGTTTCAGTTTTTAATTAATTGTATGTTTCTATATTCTAAACTGTTAATATTTTTTTTAATTTTATTGATAAAATGATTAATTTACGATTGTATATATGTATCTTAATTAAATTTTTGTGCCAACCGTCGACAGCCGACGGTCGGGCCAACCTTGGGAAAAGTGGTCGGTCCGACTATAGGAAAAGTGGCTAATAATGCTTTCTAAAGGGTTTTTTGGGTCGCTGAATACAAATCTAAGGTAAAAATTGAAAAATTCAAAATAACGGATCTAAAATGGCGACCAAAATGGTAAAAATTTGAAATATTTGTTTAATAATGCTTACTAAAAAGTAGTTGTCAAAATTTTAAAATTTTGAATTTCGAACAAAAACTAATAGTGCTTTGTACTATTAAGAATCTTCCTATATTGATGTTTTCAATCAAGTTTAATAAATTTGTAAAATAGTCGAAATTTGACTTTGATTGACGTTTTGAAAGTGCCATTTTCAATTTTTCAATGTCAGCTTAGAATATGAATTCAGCTAGCCCAAAAACCCACAAGTAAGCATTATTAACCAAATCTGTCGTTTTTTAAAAATTTTAGTCGACATGTTGCTTCCCCCATTTTGGATCCGCCATTTTGAATACGCCATTTTGAATTTTCAAATGTTGATTTCAGATTTGGATTCAGAGACCCAAAAAGCATTTAATAAAACAATTAACAAAAAAAAATTTGAAACGTTTTTGGCTCAAAAAGGATATAGCTAGACTGCTAAAGGGTTAATTGATGGATTTATCAAATGCCGGCAGCATACAATTTAAAATATAGAGATTCCTTTGCCTACATTAAGAAACAAAATTCAAAGTGAATGATCCATTTACAATTCATTGAATTTTATACAAAACCGAACTTTCATTTTTCAAGATGTTGATCTACTATTGGTTCCGTTACTTTATCTCCTAAAATAAATTTAACAAAGTGGAACCTTTTCAGGCGGACGCACACATACAATTTTTGCTTTCAAAATAAAATATCGGCTTTCACATCTTTTTTTATCAAAAATGTTATTTAAAAATCTTTTACAAAAACAAATCTAATACTTTATTGGTTCAAGAACTATCTTAAAATGTTTTGGATCGAAAAAATTGAACCCTATTTGGTAAAATAATTATTATAATTTAATTCCAATTATATAAATTTTTTTTTCTATTATAATATTATCGTAATTAAATTTTGTATCAATGCTTTGAAACCTACTTTTCCATAATTGATTATTTACAATGCCTACTTCTATGTATGTATAACAATTATTAAGATGGCAAGTAATTTGGCAGGTTTCATTAAAATCAAAACTTTGATAAATTTTAAAACATTTAATATTGTAGTAATTTACATATTTTCTAGGAATATTTTTTAATTTACATTTCTTGACCAGGTAAAGGAAAAAAATGTAAGCTTTTTTGAAATAAAGCCATACTGTCCCCTTTAAAGAGAATTATGAGAAATAAATATCTCGTTAATTCTGATTTCTTTTAAATAAAAGAAAGTTGGTTAAACAGACAGTCTATAGAAAGAGAATTCTGTCTATTGCAATTGCGATGTAAACATTGTGTTACAGGCAGACATTCTGATTGATTTAAATGCTCCCGTGCAGAAATTTGAGTAGGCCGCTGCCCATGTAGGTTTTCCCAATCAAAAAATCTTGATCAATTAATAACCCTATATCGGCTGGCAAAATAAGGGCCATTATCTGGCCATACTTCTGCGAGCCGAATTTCGGTGTACTGAAGAAAGGCCGTAAACTGGCCTTTTATAACATTGACAAACTCCAAAAAATATAAGTTTTTTTTATTAAAAATGGTTAAAATTACAAATATAAATTGACCTTGGCCTGTAATCAATTTATTTTGAAGTATAAAACATTTTTAGAACCTTGATTACTTTTATTTATGATTTTTTGTTTCTCACAAGCGGTGAATGAAAAGCTTGTTTAGTATATAAGGAAGAACTCAACATAAATTTTTTATATGTGAAATTAAGAAAGCGTTAGTAATATGAATGTAAATGCGTCTTAGTGTACATAATTAGGTTAGTGTTAAGTCATAATATAAGTTAGGAAAATAATTTGAA
>WNHD01001802.1:0-19282 GCA_011057455.1 Ganaspis sp. Gsp50 | reverse complement strand
TACTCACATACCTTTAAATTGTCGATTTCACAATAAATTTAGTTAGTGTAGTCTGACGACTGTATCATGATAGACGTCATTCAAAAAGATTTTTTAATTAATTAATTTTTATTGACAAAATCAGTGTAATTTTGAATTTTTGACTACCATTTTAAAAAAATGTGTTTATTATTGTTTTTTAAAGAAATTGTTTTTTAATTTTTTTGGTGAGTTTTTTTTGTTATCTTTTTACTCATTGCTTTTTGTGATTGTATTTGTTTATATTGTTTTTTTTAAAAATATTCCATATTTTTGTAGTCCCTGATGAGGAAAATGGATAATTCTCGAAACGTTGGACATTTAAAAATAAAATAAAAACAACCATTTTTGTCCGAAAGTGTCGTCTTTTTCATTCAAATAATTTTAATTTAAAATTGTAAATTTTAATTTTAATTTAATATTGTAAATTTTAATTTTAATTTAATATTGTAAATTTTAATTTTAATCTAAAATTGTAAATTTCAATTGTTAAATTTGGCTCAAAATTGATCTATCAATCAATAAATTAAATCAAACAAATTAAATCAAATAAATGAAATAAGAACTAAAACTCATTTCGCAGGAGGTAATAATAAATGAAAATATTTATCTTTCAGATCAATGTGGACAATGCAAAGCCAGTGCGAAAAGACTGAATCTCAATAAATACTGCAAAAGAGATTACGGTAAGTAGGATTTATATTTGCTCTGGAGAAAAACGATGTAAATGAATTAATGCACTGGAATAATATGATTTTTGATTACCTTCTATTGAACCAGTCACAAATAAATGAAGAATATAGTTCACTTAAAGTTCAGAGGCTTAAACATGTCACTAAAGAGTGCACAGAAGGGCTTTATTTGTCCTATTCAGACCAACGACAGTTTATTGTGCACCCTTGCAAGGGAAACTCCCAAACAGAAGTAAAAATCTTTCTCTTAATCCTTAATTACCAAGAGCAAACACCAGCCACTTGCTACTACATTAGATCTCGTTTTTTCCAAAAGAAAACCAATTACTGAAAAATTCTTGTTCAACGTTCCTTCGATAAATTACTAAGCTTTTTTACTTTTAAACTTTTTGAAAGAAATAGTAAACTCAAAAAAAGTAAATTGAACCAAGAAGGGTTTAAAAAATTAGGAAATAAATTAAAAGGATAACAAAAAGTAAATGGAAAGGACGAAATTTTCGAAGATTTTGTTCTGGTTGATAATTCTAAAAATTAGGGTTAAAAATTATTTTCATGTTCAGTAGAATTATTTTAATCTAGAATTTTTGTTAGATTAACTGTAGTTTTGGTAAGATTAACTAGAATGATGAATAGAAACAAAATTATCTAAAATTCTAGTCAGACTATTCTGAAAGATTTCAGAATATTTTTTATTATTCTAAATATTTTTCTGAAAGATTTTAGAATATTTTTTATTATTCTAAATATTTTTCTGAAAGATTTTAGAATATTTTTTATTATTCTAAATATTTTTCAAGATTTCGAAACATTACTTAATATTGCAAAATATTCATCAAGATTTCAAAATATTCTTTATCATTTGTAAAATATTCTTTAAAATTCCAAAATATTCTCTATTTTTTTCAAAAGACTCTTTAGTATTTTAAAATAGTATTTTAAAATATTCTCCAATATTCCTACATTTTCTTCAGGATTTCAAAATATTCTTTAACATTGTAAAATATTCTTTAAAATTCCAGAATATTCTCTAATATTTCAAAAGATTTTTGTTAGATTAACTGTAGTTCTGGTAAGATTAACTACAATTCTCTATAGATACAAAATTATCTAAAATTTTAGTCAGACTATTCTGAAAGATTTTAGAATATTTTTTATTATTCTAAAATATTTTTCAAGAATTCGAAACATTCCTTAATATTGCAAAATATTCATCAAGATTTCAAAATACTCTTTATCATTTTTAGTATTTTAAAATATTCTCCAATATTCCTACATTTTCTTCAGGATTTCAAAATATTCTTTAACATTGTAAAATATTCTTTAAAATTCCAGAATATTCTTTAATATTTCAAAAGATTTTTGTTAGATTAACTGTAGTTCTGGTAAGATTAACTAGAATTCTGTATAAATACAAAATTATCTAAAATTCTAGTCAGACTAACCACAATTGCATGTATCATTGTTAGTTACAAAAATCATTGTTAGATTAACCAGAATTATTTTTAGTACTAGAATCATTTTTTGAATTGTTGGAATCATCGTTTGAGTTACGAAAGTAATTGTTAGTTACTAAAATCATTGTTAGAATAACTAGAATCATTGTTAGAATTACTAGGATTATTGTTAGTTACTGGAACCATTTTTAGAGTTTTTGTTGGGATCATCATTTGAATTACTAGAATAATTATTATTTACTGGAATCATTGTTAGAGTTACTAGAATTATTGTTAGTTATTAGAACCATTGTTAGAGCTACTAGATTCCTGGTAAGAGGTATTAGGATTCGAGTTAGATTTATTAGAACTCTACTTATTACAATTTTGAATCTTATCAGATTAATAAAATCACAGATTAAATACAAAACTAGTTAGATAAACTACCAATGTGGTCAAATTAACTACAAGCCTTAAAAATTCAAAACATAAATAATTCCTTTATTACAATTTACGTAATCGACAATTTTGGTTAAATCATTAAATCAATTAGGTTATAGTTAATCCATCTAAACTTTTGGTTAAATTAACTAAAAATTAAAATTAACAATTTTAAATAAAAATAAAATTTGAAATTCTTTAATTTGTATTCTAAAACAATAGTATTTAATGACAGTTGTTATTTCGATTTGAAATAAATATTTTTATTTATGAATATTTTTATTAAGAAATACATTTATTAAGAAATACTTTTGTTAAGAAATACTTTTATTAAATAATATTTTAATTAACAAATACCTATTTATTTAGAAATATTACTATTTGGATAAATTCTCTCATTTATAGAAAAAAACGTTCATTATAAAAAATATGTATTTCCTCTACAGAAAAAGAACTAATTAATGAAAACTGTTATTCTGATTTGTAAGTTGCGATTTGTTGAGAAATAGTTGAAGCTCGTAATTTTCAATAAGAAGGCAGCTTGTAGGAATTTTCTTGGCGATTTTGTTTCGCGTGCAAGATTATCAATGAAGCGTTTATTTTCGCAAACGCCATTCGCCTTAATCGAGCCCTCCCATAAATCTAGTTAATCGAGGGTCTTGCTTGTAGATGTGCTAAGTGCGATGTGACAACTTGTCGGGCAAGTGTTGCAATTCTAAGCGAAGCAGCAAGTGAAAATTGCGAGCTCGGCGAATTCCATGCTGTAAAATCTATTCCAAGTCGACAGTTAAGTGTGGACTTGTTCAAGATTTATCTTCAGCAGATCGAAAGAGGAAAAGGCCTCTTCACCTGCACTCAAAAGCCTGCCTTTCTATTATTGAAACATAGAGGGCGAACACTAAACGCGCTTTTCATTTTTTAAATAGGCGCTTTACGAACATATTGTTTCAAAAAAGGGGCGTTGTTACAAAAAGCCACTAAAGTGTCAAAGGAATGAATAGTTTCAAAAAGAAAAATGTTCACGCACAGACAAATTGCCAATTTTACAGTAGATGTTTCATATTAATTATTGATTCAGAAAGAATTGAGTGTCTTTAATAATAAGGGTAATAATTAACGTGATAATTAACGTGATAATTAACGTGATAATTAACGCAATAATTAACATAATAATTAACTTTATAATTAACGTAGTAATTAACGTAATAATTGACATAATAATTAACTTTATAATTAACGTAGTAATTAACGTAATAATTAAAGTAATTAATTAATAGAATTGCATGTATCACTCAGTAGAATTATAATTATTGGAGAAAAGGTATCACTCAATTCAATTATTAACATAATAATTACGTAGTTATGAAAATAATTGATATAATTAATGGTATATCATGAATATCTACGTTGATAGTTAAACGTCGTAATTTTTTAAAAATGTGTTATTGAAGATGACTCAAATGCTTTAGGGAATTAATTTTGTCTTGATAAATTTTTATATAAATAAAAATTAAATTGATATCAAGTATTTTGATTTGTATTTTCTATTTATATATTTATGGTACTATGGTATTTATGGTTGAGTATGTACACAACTATGGTACATAAATATATACATTACTATAAGTAAATTTATATTTACGGTGACAATAGGTTTATATTCATGTTGTTAATAATGGTACTGGACTCATAGTAATAGATTTATATTCGTGGCGCTAATAGATTTATATTCATAGTACTAATAGATTTATACCCATGCTACCAATAAATATTTATATTCATATAGTACTAATAAATTTATAAGTAGTAACAAATTTATGCTCATCAATTCGCACTAATGGATTGATATTAATTTATTTGCTCATATTCATGAAGCTTATTGATTATTAACCCATTAGAAATATAAAAATAATCAATTCAATAAGAAAAAACAATTTCGGAAAATGTTTCATAATTTATTTATTTTATTTATATAAATAATTAACTAATTGTTAATGAATTAAATATTAATATATTAAATTATATATTAAATTAAATATTAATTATATTAATATTTAATTTACAATTTAATTTATTTTATTTACAATTTAAGAAAATTGTTAATAATTAAACGATTGGAGAGAAATATAATATCTGTATATTCGTGAAATTGAAGATTGAAGAGATTGAATTTGAAGCATAAATCAAAATTCTCTAATAAATCGATTAATTCTTCAATCGTTTGTATTTTTCTAATTATTATAGCTGTTCTTATCTCATTTTCAAAATGCCTTGACATTTTCATAACAATTTCATTTTCAGGTGGTGATGGAATTAAATCTCTTACATTGTTTATTAATTTAATAGCGTACATAATTAGTTCTTGATAATTTGCCATTTGAAGCGTAAGACCCAAATTGTAAATTTGAATTAATTTTATATTGGATTTCTTCATTTCAATATCTTTTAATAAATTTTTCTTTAAATGTTTCAAAATTATCTTCTGGTGTTGAGACTAAATTCCACCATTCCTTTGCAAAACCGTCTAAACAAGCAAGAAGAATATATTTAAAATCATCTGCCCAAGCTTCATTTGCTTCCAGATAATTTTGCAATTCTTTAAGAAAAACAATTGGACGTTATCGTCCTATAAATTTTGGAATAGAAAAATTCTTTAACCATGAAGATCTTTTATTTCCAATATTATTATTATAATGTTATTATTATAATATTATTATTATAATATTATTATTATAATATTATTACTATAATATTATTATTATAACGCTTTAATCTTTGTATATTCTTAATAATCTTTGTTTAATTCTTCTTGATTTTTTATACAACTTAATTAATTTTTCTTTCATTATTTGAAATCGAAATAACATTTTCTTCATTCGTTAAATAATCATCCATTTTTGTTTTTAATTCCTTTACTTGTTTCTTTCAATTTCTTAATTAATTCTAAAATTCACATTTTTGTTGCAATAATAAAAATTCTATAACATTGTTAACAAAGCTTCCTCTGTTAAAGAAGCTGAAACCGAAAAATTAGAAAATGAAAAGAAAAGAAACAAAAGACTATTATTACAACAAAAGACATATTAATAAATAAGATTCATATGCCAATTTTTCCACAATGTAATTATTTTATAAATAAAATAACTTAATTCACAACAACAACAAAATACTATATTATCATAAACAAAAACCCAAAATTTTCCCTTGTCTGATAAAATTGCGTTTGCTCTTGGTTATCCAATAAATACGCTCTTGATTATCCGATAAATTTATGTTTGCAATTTTTTTATGATAAAAGTCGTTTAGTTTGATTTTAGTAACACGGTGTATCGTATTTACAAAGGGATGTGACTGGATCGATTGTCCAGTGAACGATAACAAAGCCATTAATTGGCTTGGTATGCCTCGATGTGTAATATAAATCAAAGATATTGTAGGGCTACATCAGGTTCCATCTGGCACCTATGCTGGAAAAATTCTATAGGGTTGTAATTTTCCCACTATATCAATATGTTTAAATAAATTTCGCAAGTTTATAATGGAGAATTTGCTCTCTATTATAGCGATCCTGGTTAAAGTGTCAGACAAGTACACGAAGAGTGATGGACCACTAAACGATGCTGTTGCTTCTGGTTCTTCTTGGGTGCAATTTCCCTTGGACGTCATGCTCATATACAAACGAAGCCGAGATTCCAGGATTCAGCGAGGTCCAATTACTCTTTACGTCCACACTGCTGACCTGGCATGCAAATGTCCGAAAATCAAGCCGTATAAGTAAGACACTTTAAGAGACTCGTAAAAATGCGAAATTATAGTATTTTCTGTGCTTTTTTTAAATTATTAAAAAATTTAGTGATAAGAGTTTAACATTTTATTGCAATTTGAAAATGTTTTGGAAGATCGAGAATTTTTTTAAATTTGTAAATACTGTAAAGAAAACCAAAATGTGTTTATAAATTTGAAAATATTCTATAAGATTCCAGAATATATTCTGATATTTTTAAATATTCTCAGATTCAAAATTATTCGTTAATAATGTACAATATTGTGCAGGATTTTGAAATATTCTTTAATATTGCAAGGTAATCTTCAAGATTTCAGAATATTTTTTATTATTCTAAAATATTTGTCAAGATTAATAAATATTCTTCAAGATTAATAAATATTCTTTAATGTTGTAAAATATGCATCAGGATTTCAAAATATTCTTAAGCATTAAATATTCCTCAAGATTTCAGAATTACCCTAAAATATTCGTCTAGACTTCAAATATTCAAAACTTCAAATATTCTCCAATATAACACCGTATTCTTCAAGATTCCAAAATAATCTCTAATATTTCAAAAAAATCATTAAAATTACAAAATATTCTTCAAGATTTCAAAATATTCTTCGACATTGTAAAAAAATTCTTTAAAATTCCAAAATATTCTCTAATATTTTAAAGGATTCTTTAATATTGTAAAATCTTCTTCAAAATTTCAATATGATCTTCAACATAGTAAAATATTCCTTAATATTTCAAAATATTCTTTAAAAATTTTAAAATATTATTTAAAAATCCAAAATATTCTCTAATGTTTCAAATGATTCTTCAATATTGCAAAATATTCACAAAAATTTGAAAATACTCTTTAACATTGTAAATGACTCTTTAAAATTCCAAAATATTTTCTAATAATTCAAAGTATTCTTTCATATTGTAAAATATTTTTTAAAATTTCATAATATTACAAATCCAAAATATTCTCTAATATTTCAAAAAATTCTTTAATTTTGTAAAATATTCACCAATATTCCAACATTATGATTAAAATTTCAAAATATTCTTTAAAATTGTGTAATATTCTTCAAGATTCCAAAATATTCTCTGATATTTCAAAAGAATCCTTAATGTTGCAAAATATTCTTTATTATTATAAAATATTCTTCAAGATTTCAAAATATTTTTTGACATTGTAAAGAACTCTTTAAGTTTTAAAAATATTCTTTAGTATTGTAAAATATTCAACAATATTCCAACGTTTTGATCAAGATTTCAAAAAATTCTATAAAATTGTGAAATATTTTTTAAAATTCCTTAATATTGGAGAATATTTCAAAAGATTCTTTAATATTTCAAAATATTCTCCAATATATCTACATTTTCTTTAAGATTTGAAAATATTCTTTAACCTTGTTAAATATTCTTTAAAATTCCAAAATATTCTCTAATATTTCAAATTAATCTTTAATATTGCCAAATATTCTTCAAGATTTAAGAATTTTCTTTATTATTGTAAAATATTCTTCAAGATTTCGTAAATTCTTTAACGTTGTGAATATTCTTCAAAGTTTCAAAATATTCTTTAACATCGGAAAACATTCTTCAAGATTCCAAACAGAATTCTTTAACATTGTAAAATATTTTTAACATTTTAAAATATTCTTTAATAAATATTCTTTAATATTGAAAAATATTCTTCGTGATTTCAACATTTCTTTAACATCGTAAAATAGCTTTCAAAATATCAAAACATTCTCCAATATTCCAACATTTTTTCCAATTCCAAAGTATTCTCTAATATTTCAGAAGATTATTTAATATTGTAAAGCATTTGTTAAGATTTCAAGATATTCTTCAATATTCCAACATATTCTTCAAGATCTCAAAATATTCTTTGTCACTGTAAAATATTATTCAATATTCCAAAACATTGTCCAATATACCAAAATATTATTTAATATTCCTAAACATACTTCAATATTTCTAAACTTTCTTCAATATTCCAAAATATTCTTCAATATTCCAAAATCTTGTCCGACATACCAAAACATTATTCAAGATTTCTAAATACACTTCAACGTTCCAAAATATTTTACAAAATTCCAAAATCTTGTCCTACATACCAAAATATTCCCTTCTTTTCTAAACATACTCCAATATTCCACAATATTTTTAAAAATTCAAAAGTATTCCCCCAGATTCCAAAATATTCTTATAGATTCAGCAATAATTTATTCAATCTCACACTATCATGTGGACTCCACAATCATTAATTAACATTTTTTATTAAATTTCGAAACCAATTAATAACAAATTAATCGTATTTCAGATCATACTTGATTTTGGGCCAAGAAACCGATAGCCGAGGAAACAATGGTCTCGCAGTGACAGACAAGTCAATCGTGATTGAGTGGCGCGACGAGTGGCGTCGTCGGATGCGACGTTTTGAGCGAAGAGCGAGGTCCTGTCATTGAAGAGAAACTGCAGCAGATCTTCTTTCGTCCTTCGAGGCACTTGGAAGCAGCGCTCCTTTTTCCTTCGCAAGGACCGTTACTCCGACTTCTCAAAAATCTGCAATTGGTACCATTTCGTACCAAAACAGTTGATTTCGTTCTTAGTCTGTCGGCTCCCAGAATCATCGCGAAATGAATGAAATTGTCATCCGAAATTCATCGGAAGTTACACAGGTCTTACAGGATCTTAAACCTATCTTACAGATCATGAGAGATCTAAAAAGATCTTTAAAGTTTCTAATTAGAACTAAAAATGTCTTGGATCTAAAAAAAACTCTAAAGATCTTAAGTAGATCTTGACAGATCTAAAAAGGCTTAAATAGATCATCGAAGATCTAAAAAGGTCTTAGAAGATCTATAAAGGTCTTAGAAGATCTAAAAAGGTCTTAAATAGATCTGAAAAGGTCTTAGAAGATCCATAAAGGTCTTAAATAGATCTGAAAAGGTCTTAGAAGATCCATAAAGGTCGTAAATAGATCTTAAAAGGTTTCAAATAGATCCTAAATGGTTTCAAATAGATCTTAAAAGGTTTCAAATGGATCTTAAAGGTTTCAAAAAAATCTTAAAAGGTTTCAAATGGATCTTGTAAGGTCAAAAAAAGGTCTTAAAGGTCTTATAAGGCCTTAAAATGTCTTATAAATAGATCGCAAAAAAAAGTCGAATAACGCGAAAAGTTAAATCGATGGTCGATGGGGATTGTCCGGATTTCTTCAGAGCTCTTTTCTTCTTTTGATGATCGAAGCCTGAGAAATTCCGCGCCATAAGAAATAATTCTAATTACTAAGATAATTGATGCGTTACGCCTGCAGGAATACAGGACTTAAGGATTTTGTAGTTTGCAAGAATATTGCGCTGATTGCCATATTATATTTATTTAAGAATCGGCGATTTGCGATGAATTATAAATCTAAGGTATAGAGTAAAAGTGGTGCGACTTAGAATCACGTTTTTATCAATTACTCCAAAGACTGGGTTTTCAGTGCAATTCAAAAACACTGATTACAACTTTTTTCAAATTAATTTTTTTTCCTTTCTTTTGTACTTTTTTAAAGTTTATCATCTTTTTACAACTTTTTTTCAAATTAGTAATTTTCTTCATTTTGTACTTTTTTCAAATTAATAATTTTCTTCATTTTGTACTTTTTTAAAATTTATCAATTTTCTTCTTTCATTTTCAACATGCTTAGAATCCTTTTTTTTAATTAATTAATATTTATCAAAGGATATTTTAGGTATAAATATCCCCATGAAAAAGAGTAGAAATATTCCTTCTGCAAGCAATCTAATTTTTCTACAAACATTCACAGAAGTTTTTCTTTCTGTAATTTTTCTGAAAATTCTTCTGCAAGTTTTCTGCAACTTTTCTGTAAAATGTTCTGCAAGCTTTCTGTAATTTTTCTGCAAATTGTTCTGTAAGCTTTCTGTAACTTTTCTGAAAATTCTTCTACAAGCTTTCTGCAATTTTTCTAGAAATTCTTCTGCAAGCTTTCCTAAAAATTCTCCATCGAGTTTTAACGAAAATCTTTATGCGACTTTTTTAAAATCCTTTTGCAAATTTTCTTCAATACTCTCTTGCAAATTTTACTGAAAATCTTTCAGCAAACTTTACTATTTTTTTTCTTATACAATTTTTTTTCTTATACACTATTTTTTTCCTTACACAATTTTTTTCCTTCCGCAATTTTTTTCCTTACACAATTTTTTTCCTTCCACAATTTTTTTCCTTACACAATTTTTTTTCTTACACACTTTTTTTTCTTACACACTTTTTTCCAGTTTTCCTCAAACTTTCTTTTTCGTAGAAAACCAACCTTTCAAATTTTGTTTTAAATTCAATGATAATCAATTTTAATAATAATCTTAGCTTCACTTTTCAAGTCCAATTTCCGCAATTTTTTTCAATCTGCAAATGTAAGCTTTCCGGCATCTTTTAAAATATAATATTGTAACGATTTTAGAGCTTGCCTTCTGAATGTTTTTTCGTGTCTCTTTTTGCGGAAAGATTTAAAAGCAGAAAGACTTTCACTAAAATATGTTTCCAGTTTGCATTAAAAAATAAATTAGATGCGTCCTTAGTGATCAAGTTCTCAAGTTAATGAGGCACTGAAAATCCAGACTTGTCTCCCAAAGAACCTGTAATGGCTCGTTTCACGCACTTAGAATTGCGAAACTAATACATATGCAGTATTCACCGTCTAAGAAGAGTCAACGCGATTGAAAGAAAATGATAACACTGTTCCGGGAGGAAAAGAACATCAAAGCTTGGTTCGTTATTATTTATTCTAGCAAATTTCATCAAAAAATAACTTTTAAAGGAAAGTTTTCTAATTTAAATCAAATATTTGCTTTGATTAATAAGCTCGTCTATTTTCGCCGTTTACGCCTAAGGATCAGAATATTATTTATAATTAGATTAAAAATTAAAGCTAATTGAGTCAGGTCCAGTGTAAGTGGTAATGAAGACTTTATTTTTAAGTTAATTCTCGTAGTCGATTTGTTTAAGTAGCGACTGTTTACTGCTTTAATCTACGACATAATTTATATAAATGATTAAGAAAAATTTCATTTCCTGTGAAATAGAGAATTTTAAATAGTCATCTATTTTTTTAATTTTATATATAAAATCGAGCAAAAAAAACAACTCGGATTTTATATTGAATATTTATTAAATTAGGGGCATTTCTTGTCTCGGAAACTCGATATTTTAAATGTTATTTTTTTATTTACTTGGGTTTAGTGGTTTGATTTTGCGAAAATTATTTTTTCATGAATCGAGTTTCAAATTTAAGACTTTGATTTTTAATTTTGAAGCTAGTATACATACTGTGTATATATATAAATATCTATTTATCTATTTAAGTATCTACGTTTGCTTCGTCGAAGCCAAAAGCGCTTAATTAATCATAGATCGTTTTTTTCTTGAAAGAAATTGTCATAAATTCCAATCTTCATGTTTCGAAAGACTGCACCATTTGTCCTTTACAAAAATTAACTTTTTCATCATTAAGACAATTTTTTGTCCTTAAAATAATTTTTATTTTCAAAATAATCTTTACTCAAAACAATTTTTTGTTTAAAATAAAAATTTTTAATTTTTCAAATTTTCAATTAAACTTTTATTTTATAAAATTTTTATTTTCTATAATAAAATTTATTTTCTATAAAGAATTGGTATTTTCTGTCAAAAAAATTTTATGTTTTCTAAAAAATTTTTATTTTAAATACCATTTTGATTTTTTAAATAAAAATTATTTAAGAAGAAATCATGTTGTATTTGGATAATCAGTTTTTAAACATAATTGTGGAATTATAAAATATTAGGAATTTTATTTCATTTTCAAATTTCGCGATGCTTTTGTTTAGAATCAAATTTTTGAAATCGAAATAGAATTCCTAACATTCAGAATCATTCTGTCATTTATATCAAGCCAAATTATTTAAATAATTTAAAATTAAATTAGTCAACAACTTATTTCGATTTAAATTAATTAAATAATATGTTTCGATTTAAATTAATCAAATATTTTATTCCGATTCAAATTAATCAAATTTTTATTTCGATTTAAATTAATCAAATATTTTATTTCGATTCAAATTAATCAAATTTTTATTTCGATTTAAATTAATCAAATATATTTTATTTCGATTTAAATTAATCAAATATTTTATTTCGATTCAAATTAATCAAATATTTTGTTACAATTTAAATTAATCAACTATTTAATTTCGATCTAAATTAATTAATAATGTATTTATATTATGTTTATTAACAACATAATTAATTCGAATTGATATTAAAGAAAAAATGATTCCATCTCGAACTACTTAAATATCAAATTAAACTTAAATTTATTTAAATGATTTTCTGTCTAAATTACAAATTTCATTTTCTAAAAATTTTTTAATTTTATTTTTCAATTCTAATTATACTCCTTCGATACTTGTTATCAACTCGCGCTGATCTTGTCGTAATATATTTAAATTAAAATATCAATATAAATACGATGACAAGAGATTGTTAATATAAACTTCTTTGTACATTTTTTCTATATAAAAAATAAGACTTCGTTCTGAACGACGTACTGTAACTTTTTTTTAAAAAATTAGAAAAAATGGCTAAAATTTAAAAAGCCGCAGACGGATATCGACGTTATACGTACAAACAAGTCAACGAAATTCAAACTTTTGTCGACTGAAAAAAGATATCTTGCGTTTCAAAAAAATATAAATATTCTCACTAATTCACGTACTTTACAAACATTTTATATATTTATATGATATTAATTGTATCAATAATAGTAACAATGAAAAGGACATAGGTACTATCAAACACGAATTCCTCTTTAAATAACTCTCTAATTGTTTTATCGAAATTTATAAAATGTTTTTATTTATTTATGATGATTGTTTTTTTGATATCTTTATTTTTTCCTCATTTTTTTCCTTTTCTTCTGTTTCTACTTTTTTGTTTTTTATCATTTTTTTTCTTTCACACTTTAATTAAATTATTCTTTTAGTATGCTCTAATTAAATTATTCTTTTTCTATTCTCTAAATTATTCTTTTTCTATTCTCTAAATTATTCTTTTTCTATTCTCTAAATTATTATTTTTCTATTCTCTAAATTATTCTTTTTCTGTTCTCTAATTATTTTCCTTTAATTTCAGATTAAATTATTCTCTTTTACTGTTGTAATTATATTTTATTTAATTTTTCTATTAAATTGTTTTATGAAATTTTTAAACGTTTTCATTAAAATATTTTGTTTCAAATCATTTTATTACTTTGGTTTTCAATATTTAAAATTTTCAAGATTCGGTTTTCCGGGTGCAAATTTACAATTTAAGGAACAAATTATTTATTCGTAAAACATAAGGCTTATTTAGAATAATTTATTATTTATTTGAATATGAACTCAATAGGATATTAAATTTGTCGAAAATAAATGTTTTCTCGAAGACATCTTATTCTAAATTACTTTCGTACCTCCTTTTTACTACTTTTTTGCGCAATGTTCACAAAAAGTGCAAGAAAAAAGATTTTTAAAAGATTTCAAGTTAACGAGTCAGTTTATAGAATAAGGTTTATAAATTTATTGGCGAATTTGTTTGTAAATTATTTATAAGAAAGAAACAAAAAAATTGAGTTAATTTCTTGGAAGTCATTAAATTTACAATAGAAACAATAGAAACAATAGAAACAATTCAAACCGTTTAAATGAAATGTACTTGTAATTTGCTGACGTAAATTGAAACTTATGCTTATAATGATCATAAATATCATTTACGCGATTTGAAGAATATAATTGACCCTTAGCATCATTCTTATTACACCAGTTGAAAGTTGTTGAAAACAATTGTCGTGACTTGCGATTAGAGGATTAAAATTTATTCTCATTCTCATTAAACCAAAATCTTTTATCTGAACGAAATAATTTAAACATAATTATTTTCTTTTGGTACTTTTTTGACATATTTTTAAATTTTTTTATATCTTTTCCAGAGAAATTATTTTACAATATTTTTTAAACTAATTTCTGAATTTCTTATTTATATCAGGGATGTTACTTAACAAATAAACAACTAAACAAATAGCAATCTTTATGTTAATTCTTATTTGACAAAAAAAGTTTATTTTTATTTGAAAACATTAAAATTGAATTTGTTAATTATTGATATAAAAGAAATTATATTGCGATTGTAAAATACTGAATGAAAATTTACGTTTAGAACAAACTTTAAACCACAACTTTAAATTAAAAGAAACGAATTTGGAAATTAAATTAAAGTAAAAGTTAAATCAAAATGAGAGTTAATTGGAAATAAATGTTATTTTAAAATAAAAATTAATTCAAAATAAATATTAAATTAAAACCAGCATTAAATTAAAATCAACATTAAATTAAAACCAACATTAAATTAAAACCAACATTAAGTTAAAACCAACATTAAATTAAAAGCATCTTTAAATTAAATTTGAATTAGAATTGAAATAACTGAATATAAAAATTAAAGTAAAATATTTTTTTGAATAGCTTTGAATTGTTTAAGTTTTAAGCGTGACAATATTCGCAAATTTGATTCATGAATTGAATTTACTGTTTTCTGGATTGTAAAATTGATGGATAGAATATTTATAATTTGAGCAAGTTCTTCTCGTGTATAAGAAGTAGTCAATGTATCAGAACATTTGATAGTATATAAAAGTTGAGATGAATGAGCAAGGCGACTTGTTGTGGGCGTTTTACTAGTGACTTATGTGTCTTTTCTGTCTGGAACTCTGGGAAATAACGTTAAAGTGATATGTCGTCTGGAGTTTCGCAGATAAACAGATCTGAAATCTACAATACTCTAAACTGTCGAATATGTTATTTATGTCCAGGATACAACGCCCCCGACAGAAGCTAAAAAATTATTTCAAAATGAATCTTCATCCTTGGTAATCCTAAAAATTGCACAAATCAAAATACATATCAATAAATCGATTTCAATCTTAAAAATATAATAAAATTACACTAAATTAAAATTGAACTAAATTAAAATTAAATTAAATTAAAATTTAACTAAATTAAAATTAAACTAAATTAAAATTAAACTGAATTACAATTAAACTGAATTAAAATTAAACTAAATTAAAAAACTAAATTAATCGATCATACTCAATGAAACCTGAAATTTAATACAATAAAATCAAAATTTAATTAAACCTGAAATTTAATATAATTAAACACGACATTTAACTTCATTAAATTTTCTATTAATTCTAATTAAACTGAAACCTCAAATATGAAATAAATGAAAATTGAATTAAATAAACTTTCCAAAAATAATAATTATCAATCTAGAAACTCTGTCATATCAAGTTCATATTCAAGTAAAACAAAGCGCATTTTTCGCAATCCAGAGTGGGGAAATAATGTCCGAAAGATAAATAAAAACTCCAATGAGTGAAAAATTCCAAGTGAATCTACATTGATTTGTAATTTGTAAATATTTTCTTATAAATTTAATTAAAGTATTCTTAATATTCAAGAATAGTTTTCTCAAAGACAAATTTTTACAGATTCATGATGAATAAAAATGGCACTGCCTCTTTTTTAGACGTTTTTTAAATGTAAATTTTGGCACTAAAATTGGGCAAATGTCTAAAAGGAACAAAATTTTTCTATGTCTAGAAAAATTTAAACTAATAAAAAGATGTCTTATTCTCAAAAACGAGAAATACGGAATAATATTCAGTATTGTTATTCTTTCTAAATAGAATGTATAATCTGTCTACGAGTAAGGATAAAATAAACAAACAAAAAACCTTTGTAAGTGTACACAATTTTCACGAAAAGCGTGATATTTATACCTCGAGATTATATTATTTAGGGAAATGAATCGATCGCCTCTATACAATATTGTGATTAGCTTGCTTAAAATATTAAGTGTATCGTTGTATAATGTGGTGTAATAAATGTGATTAGTTTGAGAAATAAATTATCAATAAATACACCGTCTGTAAAGCCGTCAATTCCTTTAATCGCATTTCCTTTAATTTTTAGTTCCCATCAATAATGAGAAAACAGTTTTAATACTTTCATCATTGGATTTCATCATTTTAATTTGGAAATATCGCATAAAGCATGGCATTAAATTAATTTCATGCTTTCAAAAATAAATTCTTCCTGCTCTTAATAGTAGAGTTATTAAGAATTGTAGTGAATTAATTAACTCACAACTAGAAAGTGTTATTTTAGTAGCTAACGTTTTTTCAAATAATTGAAATGTCGATAATAAATAATTGAAATGTCAATAATAAATTATCGAAATAAAAGCTAGAAAATAAGAACATTTTTTAGAGTAAGTTTAGAAGGGAAATATTAAAGATTTGAAAGTATTAAAGATTCGAAAGTATTAAAGATTTCAAACTATTGAAGATAAGAAACTATTAAAGATAAGAAACTATTAAAAATAAGAAACTATTAAAGATAAGAAACTATTAAAAATAAGAAACTATTAAAGGTATCAAATTAAAGTAATATCAAAGTAAAAGATATAAAAATATTAAAGATACTAAAAAAATTAAGATTCAATAGCGTAGTTTCAAGGAAATTTATTTTTACAAGAAAAAAAAATAACAAACAAATTTTAAAAATTAAATACAAAGTACAACTATTAGGGAAACACTTCCCGAGAGTATGAGAACAACGGTATATTTATAATACATTTTCTCTACTACAATTGTAACAAGTTTGGATATTTATTACTCTGATTTGTAAATTCTAAGTAATAAAAGATTAGCTATAATAAGAGACCAGAAATACAATAATTAGTGGGACTTTATAGATCAGGTCTTACACCTTCACCGGGTCCAGGAGGTGGACTAGTTAAAGAAGTAAGTCCACCTGCTGGTTCTGCTGCAAATCGTGCTGCATTTTGTGGTCCAGGTGGTGGTCTTTCTCCCTTCTTAAGTGCATTTATTATTGCCTTCGTACTCTCAGCGGTAAGATCCTCCTAAAAAAAGAGAATTGTAAAATAGTATCACGTAAAAGGAATAAAATCCCCGGCATTAAATGTAATAAAATTGCCACTCGGGTGTTGATAAATAGAAATCATTCACAGATTTATTTTAGTTTTTATTTTGTTATTTTATTTTCTTTATTTGTTTCGTTTTATTTACTTTGTTTATTTGTTTTGTTCTTTTGTTTGCTTTGTTTTTTTATTTGCTTTGTTTTTTATTTGCTTTGTTTTGTTATTTGCTTTGTTTTGTTATTTGCTTTGCTTTTTTTATATGCTTTGTTTTTTCTTGTTTATTTTGTTATTAATCGGATTAATGCCTTCATTGTTAATGACCCGATTAACAATGACAGTTACATGAAATGATACCGGTTTTATGAATTAAAAAATGAGAAAGGAATTTATACTCACATAGTAATCATCGTTAACTTGAAGCATTGGAGCATTAGCACAAGCACCAAGACATTCTACTTCGGAGATGGTAAATAATTTGTCAGCAGAAGTACCTCCTACTTTGCAATTTGTCGTCTCGCAAACAGCATTTAAAACTGAATCGGAATCTCTCAGCCAACAAGGTGTACAGGTGCATACTTGGACGTGATATTTTCCCATAGGTCGCCGATTAAACATGGTGTAAAATGTTGCTACTTCATAAACTCGCATATTCGAAACTCCAATAATTTCCGCAACTTTGTGCATTGCTGAAATCGGCAACCAGCCGTGTTGACGTTGAGCCAAATCAAGGAGAGGAATCATCGCACCACGTTTGTGACCCTCGGGATAAATCTTCATCAAAGCATCAATACGCTTTTGATTTTCGCTGTTGAATTCAAACGGAATATTCGGATTGTCCTCTTCTGTGTCTCTATGCTACAAATAAAAAAATTAGTTACTTTTATCCTTGAAATATAAGAATATATATATATATATATATTAAAAGACGTAGTTTTATCCTTTTTATTTGATAAACAATGCAGCGATACAAAATAAATTTTATATCATGAAAAATATTCAACTTGTTTCAAACATAAACAAAATTAATCGTCTTTTGGATTCCAATAAAATAAAACGTTCATTTTAGTCAAAGATGATGATCTATGAATAAATAAATCAAAATTATTGCAGAATCTACGTTAATATTGTGAAATATTTATAACTGTTGACGTTTAGTTTAAAGACAAAAGTATAAATACAAACTTAAACAATATAGTCTAAAGTAAAAACATAAAATACAAATGTAACAAAAATTGTAAATTATCATTATTATCATTATTAAATTATTAATTTAAAAATATAAATACACGCAGTTTTATAAATATGAAAATCAATATGGAATTTGTTAGATAAAAAACGAATTGAGTTTTCGAAAACAAAGTGTCAATGCTTTGTTTATGTACAACTTACCACGAATAAATGGTCAGAACTTCGTGACACTGTAGATTGAAGTCCTCGGACATTTTTGAAATTCTGAAATATCGTGCAAATAATTTAAATAATTGTAAAAATACACAAAATACATTAAACAAAAACATTGATTATTTGAGGTTACATAATGAACTTTTAAAGATTGTCAAAAATGGATAAAGAAAACTTACCAGTAGACTACAAGATTTTCGCAAGGACGTCAACATTTTGATACTATTTCTGACCTTTTTATGAGAGTGAAACTTGTATTTTCTTATTAGTAGAAAAAAGAATAAAAACTAAATAAATTTCCTGTAACTTATCTATTTTAGGTTATAATACTAAAACACAAGTGCGCATGCGCGTAGAAATATTTCAGTTCCGCAGGTTGGCAGCGATGCTTTCCCAGTTGGCACGTGTGCGTGAAGTTAGCACTCGATGGGTAAAAAACCAAACTTTTTTTATATGGAAACGTTAGGTGGTTGTTTGGTGATTGTTTGGTGGTAGTTTTTGTC
>WNHD01001801.1:0-17331 GCA_011057455.1 Ganaspis sp. Gsp50 | reverse complement strand
AATGAAACAGAATTTTATACTTTATACTTTTCATGTTTAAACACGTTTTTCATTCATCAAAAAAGGGGTGTTCGCATAATTCTGGACGGTACTGTATCAAAACATATCGCTATGAATCGCAGGTATCTATTTTGAACCCGCTCAAGCTAAATTACATATATCTCTTAAGAAGGTGACCAGCAGAAAAGATTAAAATAAAATGTAAAAGATAGAAATTAGAAAAGATAGTTGTTGGTGTATCAATGAAATTGTCTTTGTTGTCGCTTTGACTCAAGTTATTTGAGCTATCTCGCTTTTGATTCCGGGAGACCTTCAAAGTTATAAAGTTGGCCCTGGTGTTTAAACTTGTGGGCTACATCTATACAAGACACGGAGATGATTTAAAGGAAGAACAAGGTCGTGGTGAGAATTGGAGGATGCGGTTAATGCCAGATGTCGACGGTGAGCAAGCCTTCGACGTCTAGTTAACTAACAGTACTTGCACTATGTTTAAGTTGTATATATGTTGGAGCGTGTATACAAGCAGTGCTATTCACTGCTGACCTCCTACCCCATCTTGTCCATTCGCTGCAGGATGATACCGCCAAGAGAGAGTGTGCTGGATAGCAACCAGCCACGTCATGGTATTGTCTTCGTCCAGACAAATGATACTATAAAGAACCCCTCAAATAAGCTTTCTCCCAAAAATTACCCTTTGCAAATCCTGTCCTCAAAATTGATTATCCAAATCAACCAATTCCATTGATTTTCAATCAATTTCAATCAATTTCAATCAATTGTCAATCAATTTCAATCAATTTCAATTAATTTCAATTAATTTCAATCAATTTCAATCAATTTGCAATCAATTTGCAATCAATTTGCAATCAATTTGCAATCAATTTGCAATCAATTTTCATTCAATTCTATAAACATTCTACACAATTTTATTAGTCGGAAAAGTCATTAATTTGTAACATTTTGTCAAATAAAGAATATCAGTGTTTGGATATTTTTATCTCTGACTCGGAGTGGTCCTTAAATTCTGATATTTCTTGAATATTTTTAATATTGATGATCCAAGGTGTTACAAACACTGGGTTTTATTATGAGAAGTGCTTTTGCTTTTCAACTACAATCGAAGTATTCTATTTTACTCTGATCCATGAACATGCTTCAATAATTTGAATGCCTTACTTATCATTTAATTAGAATTGAATGTGTACAAAATAAACTCCATTTTGTAGCACATTGCTTTTGCAATGTTCTGCAATTTGCTGCAATGTGCTTTTGCAATTTTAACTTTCGTTTTGACAGATAAATCCATGATTACAGTAATTTCTGATAGAAATTAAAATCGAATTTAATCTTGGAATTGATTGCATTGTACTTGCACTCTGATGTTATTTTTTTACGCATTCTCATCAATAATGCGAAAGTATTTTTTATAAACTAAATATATTCAATCTTTGATTAATTTATAAGAATAAAAAATTCAATTACGAGTTTTTCCTTTTCCGCTTTAGCATACAAATATTCAGTTCCAGAAAATTGAAGCGCTCGTTTCAATAAAAAGGCAATCTGAATTCAAAAATCGTGAGAAGTTGTCCTCATTTTAGCAGATGATATCCGTTAATTCAAATACCTTTTGGTAGTTAGGTATTTGGGTCAATAGAGTCGGTACATGTCGTGACAATGCAGTATGGTAATTTCTGCTTGATAATTTAGCAATTACAGATGAAAAGATTGAGTAATAGAATAAATTAACATGCTATTGCGAGGACAGCATTTCGTAGATTATCTCTGAAGGGGGAAAAAATAGATGCGAGCATTAGAGGTATAAGGACTCGTGATTCTAGGAACACGGGGTTTTGGTTTGAGAGCTTTCGCCGCTGCAGCTCAATTAACGGCGTTGCCAACAGAGCGTTTGCATAAAATATGCAACGGCTCTAAGGCTTTGCCAATGTTACCCGCTCTAGCCAAGTTCCATGCATTTACAATAAAAATCGCGCGGTACGTACGCGAAAAATCATCGGTGGCTATTCATGCGATAGTTATCGTGTTTATATGTCGACACGCTAAAACTTTTACCGCGTGACTATGATATACACGCGACGATGCTTCCTAGTACACTACAGCTTCTCTGGATTATCAAAGATCTAACAGAGAATTTCGAGTATTAGGCACGAATCGTGGATCTTCACGATCCTTTTCTTCTGAGAATCTTTCGTTGAATTGCAAGCGTTAATTATAAGTTCAGAAAGCTGGAGTGGGAGGTTTAGTGTCAAGGGAATCGTGCAGCCAACGGGTTCCATGATTTGTCGCATCAACTCTCTATATCACGCACTTCGCGCCAATAAACGCTAAACTTTTATCACCTCGTGATATACGATGGTCGCTGCACTCCCGGAAGAAATACACTCCGAGTAATAAAATAAAAAGAGCAAAATATAGGAGAAAGCGTTCGAACGCTTGGCACACCATTCTAGAGACATGCTACCGCCCCTTGGCGTTTTCCCTACCCGAGGAAATATCGAAACCTATATCGTTAATCAGGCAAAAATTTCCGCGGTTACTGGCTGGCAAAAGCAGAGAAAGAGAGCACGAAAGAAACGACACAGTTTTTGGACAAACGCCAATCTTCTCGTGACGTGCATCTTCTACATGACCTAGAAAACTGGTCATTCTCCGCCAGAGCTTTTAGAAATTAATTTTTCGACTCGTTACTATAACATCATATTTTCCTAAAACCATTAATTATAGCAACACTTCTATTGTCTATCTAAAATATTATCCATTTTCAGCTCACTTATACAACCCACTTATTTTTAGAGCGTTAATTATTTAGATAGACTAACTATAAGACTATACTGCATAGACTATACTGCATAGACTATACTACATGGACTATACTACATAGACTAACTTGATGCTTTAGTAGCTGAAAATTTCAGTTGCTGAAATATACTAATCAGATATAATCTATTTCTAATTTGCCAAATGAAATTGTTTCTTTGTTGTTGAAATTGTTTGTTGGCTCATTGTTTCAAAATCTTTGTTTCTGTTCCTCGGGGCAAAAGAAAGAAATAAACAAAATTCCTTTTTTTGGATCGCTTCACATATTTAATTTGAAATTGATTTCAGTGACAAATGACTCGAGTGATTCTGTAGCTTGAATAGTGTATTGTTCGTTTTAGTGCTTAAAGAAAGTGAAATACGTTGCTTTTGCAGTTCTCTTGCACTGACATTATGTCGTGACTGCCCTCGATAATGGAAATTCCAAAGGTGGCGGGAACAGTGTCGAAGCAAAAGAGTAGTAGAAGCAAAAGAGTAGCAGAATCAAAAGAGTAGCAGAATCAAAAGAGAAGTAGAACCGAAAGAGAAGTATAACCAAAAGAAAAGTATAACCAAAAGAAAAGTATAACCAAAAGAAAAGTATAACCAAAAGAAAAATAGAACCAATGGAATTCTATACAAAGATTGCTTTTAAGAATATTCTTTTATTGTACTCTGATATTTTTCAGTTGGTTCTTAAAGGTCCTGTCGTGTCACTTGAAGCTACAGCTCGTCAGTCTCTGTCATCACAAAGACCTCTAGAGACCCTTTGCACCCTCGCTTCATAATAATACACCACGAGCAGAAAACATGACATTTTTCAGAGATAAAGGACTTACATTGATTTACTGAAACGCACTTTACAAAACGATTCCAAATAAAATAGCAATCGAAAATTTCGTAATTTTCCGGAGAGATTCCGGAATCTTCAATAATTTTAATAAAAACATCTGTAACATCAAATTAAACAATTTTATAACATTATCCGACGGTGTTTTATTAGTTTCGGAATTTTTTTTACGAGGTACGTTTGTTTCTAATTATTTATCAAGCCTTTTATTACACAGTGTTCCATGAGGATCAATTTGATCAATTTGATCCTCACGGAACATTGTGTTTAAAAAATAAACAATAATTAATAAAAAAAAATTTAAACATTAATAAAAAAGTTTTCAGGCCAATTTCGAATATTATTTGACAGGGCGAAAAGACAGTGTCAAAGGAAAGTCATTAACCGAGTGATTAACACCCTGATAAATAGTGGGGCCTAAAAAGAGTGCTAGGAAATGAATAACGATGCAATAGCTCATATGTAAAACAGGCTCTGCTCTTAAGCTGAAGAAGGAAGGATACGCCTTTGAGATGATATATAATCGGAATCTAATAGCGTTCTGATCTTACCTTAAGCAAAGAAGCGTAAGCAAATCACTTCCGCTTAGTTACTCTTGACATTTCACTTTTATACCTGCGAATACTGAATTATCGACTTCCACCCCAGCAGCCTTATCTCCTCGTGTTTCTATTATCAAAAGCATTGTCGAAGCTTCCGCATATTTACGGAAGTATCATCTCCTTAACGTTATAATCCTTGACAGAGGCATACGCGTCATCGGATTACTAGATTTCTAACAATGAGTAATAGATGACTACTCATTTTTCTCCCTCTGCTTAGTGCATTTGCAAATATTAGATTGAAGGTGGATAAAAGCGAATGTGCATTCTATTGGCGATCTAACAAATTACTATGTAGTGGGCGTTGCACAGCCTCAAGCGAGAATTCATGATATCGGCAGGGAAGCGGCACAAAGTTCTCTCAAGTGCTTCCAGCTACTGCACTCGCAGGCATGCAATGAGCTTCTACGAGAAATGTGATAACGCTAGAATTCCAGAGGACAAGATAAATTTCACGCTTTTTGGGAAAAATTTCTTTGATACAATGTGTACGTCGACCAATAATTTTCTAGATTGGTCTGGGTAACTTTCAGAGGTGCTTTACAACAAAGTATAATGAATCTTATTAATATGCAGATTTATTCTGAATATCGCTTTTCGTCGCGCGTATCTCCGTGCGGAAACGTTAACTCATAATTATATAGAACATGCAACGCAAGTGTCATATCAGGCATTATTTTAACATTTTCTTCCTATCTATTATGCAAAGTTTTGTTTGCAATTCTCTACACATTTTCAGTAACACCGAGAACTTTTATTGACTCGTTAAAATCGACGTGTGTCGAGAAGATATTATGTTTATTTTCGTGTTTCCGTTGACGTTTCCGTTTTGTATAACAGGGGTTCGATTATGTAATTCGAATCTCCCTGACTTTCAATTTTTTTGATTTTTACAAAAATTGAAAAAATTGAAGGTAATTCGAATCTCCATATCATCTCCCTGACTTTCAATTTTTTTGATTTTTACAAAAATGAAAAAATTGAAGGTCAAGGATATGAGATGAAGATTTGAATTACATAATCGTAAATGTTACTCTGCCTTATATTCTAAAGTTGTTTGAAAAAACAAAATCATTTGATTTAAAGCAACGGATAATAAACCAGTTATTGGATCATTATTTTTTCATAGCGTGGAAACACGCGTCGCTAAAATATCAATAATTTCAAATTTTATAGTAACCCGGTTGAACGATGTGGACTTATTTTGTAATTTAATATTTCGAAAGCTGCACAAGTATCACAATTACCTTTTTCTGCATACAAAAGTAGCTTTATGTCGTCATTAATTCCTATGTGTAATAATTTCGGTACCATAATTTCTCTTACTTTTATGTTACATTAAATTTTTTAATCTTTAGAAAGAAACCCGTCCTTTATGATTTCGTTTTTAATTGACTACTTAAAATGTGATGTTCAACAATTTTAGAAGTCTGCATCAAAAGGTGACTTGTTGATAAACTTTTCAACTCTACTAGCTTTTTAGTTATTTACTGCTTTTAAATTAAATGAATACGCAAGCACGTAAATTACTTTGTAAAACTTTATAACTGGTGGAAATTAAATTAAATTATTTGCTGGAAACTAAATCATTCTGTTGAGATTAAAAATTGGAGATGATAAAATGAAGAAAAATAGAGAGTGGTTTTTAAAAATAGTAGAAAAAAAAATTTTTTTTAAATTGATTGCTCTGAAAAATGGGTACCAGGGCACGAAAAATTCTAATTATAATTGGAAAATGTCTCACGTAGAATCGATTGAGTTATGCTGATTCGTGAACTTCATAACCGCTGGTTTCGAATTACAGCAGCAGAACACTAAGGGAATTAGAGTACTAAACCGTGTGTGCATGTTAAGCATGTATTTTGTATTCACATCAGCATTTACCACTTCTGTCAAAAGTTCCTAAACGCCAACTGAATTAATTTACAATTTTGAAATTTGAAATTGCGTCAGGATTCTCGTCAGAAATTGGGCTCTCGAATAATTCCCAGGCGGAGCCAGCAATCTTATAGTTCGTAAAATAGTCCAGAATATTCCACAAATGCATACCCTGGGATATGCAAAAATTAGAAACGGTTGTATTATTTTCGATTATTCTATTGGCTTAGGCGTTCTTTTTAGAGTGACATGTATTCACGACCTGGAAGTAATATCCTTTAATATTATCATTTAGAAATAATTTATCTTTTCATGATCATTTCACAAACCAAAGATTTTAACAAACCAAAAATTTTCACAAACCAAAGATTTTAACAAACCAAAAATTTTCACAAACCAAAGAAAATTGGTTTGTGAGAAAGCTACATGGTCTCTTGGTTTCATTATACGAAACGAATTTTTCAATAATCAGATTTGTAAATCATTTGAAACCGATGGGATTAGATAATAAAAGAATAAAAAAAAACTACTGAATGTGATTCAGTAGTAGTTTACAATGAAATGTATTATTAGTACTAGCTTTAAAATTATATCATTATATTATACGTATTTATTATCTATTTATATTGGAAATAAAATAAATATTGTTTCGGTATTTCAATTGTTGGAATTTAGTTGATTAGACGAAAAATAAGAAAGAAAAATTAAGTTGGGAGCATCCTCTTTAAGTGGTTTTTGTCTCACGTTGTAGAACTTCTGTGAATGCAGGAGTAAACTTATATATACGAACAGCGTCTAGGGATGTTTTTATTGCTCATTAAGTTACTTTAGGATATTCACGTAACGGAGCAACGTTGTAGCCCGTTAAAGTTCATCCCCTTTATCCTGCGGCAACCGGGATATAAATTTCAGTTTACCTCGGGTACGAGGTATCCTGATTCGTCGCGTAATCTCTTGCGGGCGTGTACGACGAAAACGTCGTAACCTTCCAAATAACGCTTTGTAAAAGGGTTTCGTAATTAGCGTCCTCTCGGGTAGATCAGATCCTGCATAGTGTCAAATTCCTTGCGGCATTGTTTTCCCATTTTGCCGCTAATCCGATAATTCAATCACATTTGTATTCCTCTTGTAAGACCGAGAAATGTTTCCATTATTGAATCATAAGTTGGAGTCTCGGCGAGCATTCTTACTTATTATTCAAGCAGAACACGCGTTTTGCGTCTATACCTTCTGTATCTCGTGTTTTCGTATTCTCCTGATTATAACTTCTCTTTCTTTAGAGAAGAATTTTCTGGAATTCAGTTTTACACTGCATATGTTCGATTCACGATAAGGGAGATTCACTGCGATCTGATGCTCACGAGTCCTGTTATAATTTCAGAAATTTAATCTCTCGTTGAATTATGTCGAGGGAATAAAAGGAATGGTGTAAAAGCAATGGAAAGAAAGCAAAGGGATGAGATAGCCAATGGAATATGGTGAAAGGATTTAAGTTGGTAACGATATCGCATAATGAAACGGACGCGCTCGTATGACAGTATTACAGCGGCAGGTAGGAAATGATGATTCTCACTATCAAAATAATGTTGCGGCAGGTTCCAGCTGAGCCGGTAAGAGTAGGGGCAGGGGGTTTTCCCGAGCGTAATCCACTTTGAGTCTGAAATATAGAACATAAATTCTGGCCTATATCGGGCAGACACAAAATTTAATGCCACGATAAATTAACATGTTAACGAGGGGTGCGTTGCGACATTCCACCAATCCAGGTCTGGTCTCGGAGTGCGCTTCCGCGACTCGCACCAGCTTTTCCTAATGCGATGGTAATCGAGCAAAATATTGTGGCAACGGCCGCAGGCATATACTCAGATCAGAGGTCCTTGACTCCTCTTTCCTGTTGCCATGAGATTACGGTTCTTCGCTCTCTCCTCGACCCTTTTTCACTGTAACCCTGCACCCTTTTCCATTTCCTTTCTCATTCTCTGACTCTCCTTTTCTTCGTTTGCGTGACTCTTTCAAGTGCGCTCATACGCAAATGAAAGACGAACTGAAGAATGAGGAAAGAGGATAGTAGAAAAATTATAATGAGAAACGTATAATGAGATAAGCAATGACAGACGGGAAGCAAAGACTTGACGATCCGATTTGAAGTTCCCCGATGACATGAGGACTCTTGCGGTTAAAAGTTAGAAGAACTTTCTAATGTATGTGGGAGAGTCGGTTGGTCGGTGGCTTGCATCCGTTCTATGACCGGGCGACCCAGGTCGTGACCTGCCCCAGGCTCAGGATCTTTGCTTCTCAATGTCTACTTCTTTCTTGCCCTCACGATCCTACATCCGAGCCTTTCGTCCTCACTTGAACATCAGTTATCTTACAAGTTAGATATCTTGCGTAACCAAAGGTCGGTGGACTCTTCGTTTCTGTATAAAATTACTTATCTCTGCTTTCGTGTATTTCTAGCGATATTACCTTCAAAATTACAACTATTAGCACCTATTGTTTCTATATTTAAACGCATCAATAGTTGATACATTGAGAACGTTTGTAACTGGGTAAGATTAAGCAAACATTGTTCTTCACATTTGTAAAAATCAATGTCTATTACATGTTTCTTATTTCTACAAAAGCTTGAATTGTCAACATGTCTATCAAATTTCATGAAGCTTTTGAGTCCCAAAGACGCACCCAAACCGGAAACCATAAGAAAGCCTAACCGTTTCTTCAGGGTGGTTCGCAATAGTTTGATCCGGTGACCATAATAAGTATTATCTGTTTCCGGGGTCTGATTTGCAATAGTTTGATTCTTTTTATAAAGAATTATTACAAAAAGCAGCTAATGAGTTTTTTTTGTTTCTTCTTTTTTAATGATTGGAAGATTTTGCGAATTTATGTGATTCATTCTTTCGTATTCAAATTCGTCTGTACTTTTTGGTTGATTTATAATTTTAAATTTATTTGTATCTTCCTATTCCGGTTGACTTTCAATTATATAGAGCTTTCGATTATTTGTAGTCTTAAATTATTTACTGCTTCTAATTATTTGTAGCTTCTTATTATCCGTAGCTTCGAGTCATCCATATTTTTCAATCATCTGCAGCTTCCAATTAATTGTAACTTCCTATCATCTTAGACTTCCAATTATCTATAGCTTTTGATCTTTTGTAGTCACGTTTATTTATAGCTTCTAATTATTTGCAGCTTTCTATTATCTGTCGCTTCCAGTCATGCATAATTTTGAATCAGCTGCAAGATCCAATTAATTGTATCTTCAAATTGTAACTCCCAATCTTCTATAATAGTAACTTCTATAATAGTAACTTCTATAATAGTAAATTCTATAATAGTAACTTCCAACTTCGTAATTTCTAATCATTTGCTGTTTTCCTTTATCTGCAACTAATTATCATCTTTCCATAACGTGCAGCATATCATTAAATGCCGTTTTCAATTATTTATTTAGTTCCCCATTTCTTTTAACTACTATTGTCGCTTCTATTTATCAGTTGATTGTATTATCATCTATTGCAAAATAGTAAATCAAGCTGATTGAATCGTTGAATTAAATCAAACTGTTATAATATATGTATTTTTATTATCTGTATCTAACTTTGTGTTGTTTCAATAACTTTTAGTTATGGTCTTTATCTCTTCAGTTTTTCTTTATCTCTTCAGTTTTTCTTTATCTCTTCAGTTTTTTTATCTCTTCTCTTTATTATCTCTTCAGTTATTTTTTCCTTAAATTCGTTCAGATAACTGTTGTATTTTACAGACAATCATCCAGTTCTGGAATTCCATCATCAAAATGTCTTATTTATTCGAAAAACAGTGAATTGTCTAAATTCAGTTAAATGAATACAAAACAAGGTCATTGAGATGTAATTTCCTTATTCGTATCTTTTAGATTAACATCTCAAGACTTGCAGCATAATGTTCCTTTGCTCCATTTACCCTTTCCCAAGCTGAAGTATAATTTAAAGGTGGAGGTAAATTACTATGTATAAAATTCTCCTATTTCGCTTTGTTTGTAAGAAAAGGTAATTATTGTAATGTCTAGATTAACCAAATTGAACTGATTATATCAAAGCTTCCAGAACAAAATAAGCTTGATTTTTCCAAACGAAATTACAGGCTCGTAACGAAAAATCTTCAAGTGGCTATTAAAACGTACTATTTCTAAAGACGCGTAAATGTGGAACTATTGAAAAAGACTTTAAACGCTAACTTAACCTTTTAACGCTTTTAAGCCTGGTGATTCTTCCCTCTGCTTCTCGTTCAAATTTCTTTAAATAAAATGCATAATTTGAAAACTAATTATGTTAAATCCCGTTGCAAGTTAGTTACAGATAATATGCATGTTCAGAATCGCAGTTCAGGATTGCCCTTTTTTTTAAAGTGGATCATATTTTTGTGATTGATTTTAAGTGGATTGAAAGGATCAAATTTGCATCTTAATGTATTATAATTACTCTAAGCTGTTGATAATTAAGATAGTTAAGATTAAGATAGTTAAGATTAAGATAGTTAAGATTAAGATAGTTAAGATTAAGATAGTTAAGATTAGGATAGTTAAGATTAAGATAATTTAGATAGATCATTATCATTAATTATCATTATCATAGCAAGACTATGATAATATTGAAATTATCTTACGATTAGAGTAAATAGTCTTAAAGATACGATGATTCATTTGGATTGTTGATTTTGTAACTTGCGGTGGCATTGTTTCTTGCCTTGATCTTGACCGAGAAAAAGAAAGTTGAATAATGCTGCTTAGATAACTTAAGACACGTGACGTAAGAGCAATTGCGTTCTTGCATCACGGTCTTTAAAGCTGTCCTACTTCTGGAACACGGAAGCAGACTGAAATCGAGAGGTGGACCTCTGCAAGCAGTCAGACAGAAAGAGAGAGTCGATCATACACCACCTTCTGTTACTACTTATCCCCACTTTCCGCTTAAATGAAGGTTCGCGTCGCCACACTGAACGAGCGAAAGTCAATAGCGCAATTTCTATTTTGCTCTTGACTTATTATCAACATCGACTGACTTTTATTGTTCTATTCTATTTTGCATTATATTCTCGTCAATCTTGTCCTCAATTCTGTATTTAAATAATTATTCGTTTATTGTTTCGTTCTGCATCACGCATTTTATTCATCTACTTAATTACATTCACGGTTTATTCACATTTATTTACATTCACGGTATTCAAATAAAAAATTTCATGACAATGTTATTTATTCCGTATGTTTTATTTTCATTTGTAAATTTTCTTTGTTACTATTCGGTTTATTCATCAAATATTATGTCGGGATAGTTTTTATTTTCAATATCGTATTTCCAGCACGAATTTCACTCATTTATTAAATAAAATTGGTCAGACTTTAGAACAAAGGAATAAAGTATTTCGAGAATATTGAAATATTTACTGACAAATGTTTTCGATTGTTAAAATAATGAATTTATAAAAATGTTCGGCTAATATATATAAATGATAAGGAAAAACAATACTTCCTGAATCAAGAAATGATCCATTATTTTAGTGATGCAAAATATTTGTTAACTGAAGAGTTATAAGAGTTACAAAAATAATAGAGTAGCGTTTAAAAAGTTTGGATTTGTTGGCTTTAATTTATTAAGCGAAGGATGTAACCGACTATTATGTGATTTTAATCAAGAAGATATCTATAGAATAGTACTTTAGAGAATGAAGAAATGTCTCTGGCAGACAAATCCGGAGCCAAAACCATTTTTCAAAGCGCTCTGAAAGCAAACAGAAAATTGTCGATTCTTGCAGTTTAAAGAGTCGTGTGTTGCAAATGTAGCGGAACGCGGTCTCGGAAAAATTCATTCGTTTTACACTGTGTGGCGCCGTGTTTCGCGGTGCACGACAGAAATGTCTCCACTCCATAAGGTATGCTTCATCGTAAACGTGATTTCAATAGCGCTCAAATATCTGCAGAAGCGCAGCTGTATTGCGACGAGGTGAACTGAATTTCCCATAGACGTCTCCTGCCCGTCGCACTGTTTTCTCTCTTATTTTTCCACCCATGCAAAAAGAAAACAAGAAACGCCCCGCTTTCTGCCGGCGTTGCTAGACGAAAATGTGTTCACTTGCTGAGTGTACGCTTGCACGTTCGCAACCTCGACGATACGTGTTTCAACGATCAACTTAAAAATCTCACTGCAGATGTTTCGCAAAGTACTTACTTTTAATATCATTCAAGCATTGTACGCCTAGCATAGAAATGAGCAGCAAGCTTACCTGTAACAGAAAAATTCATTTTTCATTCATCAAACATTTTAACATTGCGCACAATTGAAAATATCATAATAGTAGACACCGAAACATTCAACATAATTTCCATTTTCTTTGGGGTGAAGAAAAAATGTTAAAAAAGATGTTAAAATTTGATGTTAAAAAACATGTTAAAATTTGATGTTAAAATTGAAGGTTAAAATTTTACATAGTGAGTTTTACAAAAAGTCTTACATGTAGTGAATCACAAACAATTTTTTGCTGAAATGGTTTATATAAAAAAGGTGATAACTGCATGAACGTAAAAACTGACTTGGAAATCATACATCATTCAATCATTGCATTCAATCATTTCAATCATTGCATTCAATCATTTCAATCATTGCATCATACGACGCAATTATTGAATTCTTAAAATAGATATATATTTATTTCAACTCCTTTTGTAATAAATTCTTAATTATATTTAGGCAAGCATTTATATAAATATAATATTTTATTGTATTAGACCAAAATGTACATTAATTTTAAGATCACTTTGACTAGTTTCTAATCCCTAAAGAGAGGAACTAGTTCTCGAAACGGACGAAATTTTCAAACAAATTAAAACCATTTGTCCACAAGTTTCATTTTCTTCATTCTCATAATTTTATCCTTGGGGCGTTAAATCTCCTACGATTATTTTTGGTCTTAAAATAGTCTAGGAACCTCAGAGATTCAAAATCTACAAAAAAATTTCAGTGCACGAACCTTTCATTTAAATTCATTTCTGGGTATTATTGCCTCTTCAAGTTAAACAATTCGTCTCTAATCTTAATCCCTCCTTGTTACAGAAATTAGAATTTTTCAAATTATTTACAGTTTTGACAAAGCCGTCGATAACTCAATCAATTAAATCAACTAAAATAACTAAATCAATTTTATTCAATCAACTCAATGCCCCAAAAGAATGTTAGTTAAGAAACTGATAAAACAGCCAAAAACTCGAATACGCAACGATTTTCCGTGGCCATTAATTAGAATCAATTAGAAGCGAATGATTTTGAGTGATTTAGGTAGAGAGCGTAGGAAAGTCGTGTTTTGATAGTTGGAGGTGATAAATCAGAAGAATGAGGACAGTGTAAGAGTAGACGATAAAAACGGTTTAATTATGCTAGTGAGTAATAAATTTTTCTGCCACTTGGTTACTGACACAGCTCACACGGTGATCAGCAATTAGCTTCTTCGAACATTCAATTGCCGTGTGGATCTTACGGTTATAGCTCTTTTAATAACGGTGTTTCGCTCTTAGAGCCATGCTGTTCTGACTCTTGTAAAAATGATATCGCCCGGTAAGGCGTTCTCAGAGTAGAAACTCCGTTTAGCGCCCCCTGACCTTCTTAAAATTATAAATAGCCGCGTGTCGTCGTTCTCGTATATTTTCTCACCCAGCCACCCTGATGTACTCTGATCATTCTGCACAACGAGCACAGGCGAAACGTAAACGAAACATTTTGCAAGTAATACGGCAAATAACGACTCGACAGGGTTAAATGAACCGATACGTGGAAGGCGCGAAAGAAAGATAAATAAAGCGAGAGACGCCGTCAAGGGGCTAAATTCTCTGTTTGCCAATGTCAAATCAACACCATTTCAAATCAACTTATTCCAAGCGTCTCTGTATTTCTCAACTCTACAGAAAACTTGTATTTATACTAAATTTATGTCTCCAATCAAAAGCGCATTTACTTTTCTACCCGTTTCAGCGTATTTACATTTTTTGTCTTCTTATCAAATTATCACTCGCTTTGGAACACTACTGCGTCAAAAAGTCTACAAGGCTTAGAAAAAAAACTAAAGACAATAAGAGTAAACAACAAGAGTATAAAACGAGAAGAGTATAAAAACAAAAAGAGTATTAGAAAAGAGTATACACTGAGAAAACTGGAGGTTCTATTTTTGGAACTTCTGAATTTGACCCTCCAGTTTTCTCAGTGTAAGAACACAAAAAGTATTAAAAAAAGTATAAGAACAAAAAGAGTATAAAAAAGAGTTTTTCGATAAACATTTTTCGATAAACATTGCAATAAACGGCTTCAGAGTGGTCCATAATTCCTTTCGAGGAGCCCCTTCTAGAGTCGATTCTAGCATAGAATGAAGAACACTTATTTTTTGATTAATTTGAGGAAGACTCTGATAAGAATCAAGTGAAGGGTATAAGTGAAATTATTGATTCAGAGCGAGGGGTAGAAACTATGCATCGTCATCCGGCAGCAATTCGCAAAATCCAAGGCTCAGGCAAACCCTATTTCCTCTCTGTTGAGCAGAGAGCAGAGTCAATTAGGAACTGTCGAGCCTGTCGGGATACAGTGCCTTCAGTCAGAATCTTACGTGCACAGGGGATATTCCAGAGGGCAAGTTCACTAATCATGGGAAAGGTTTTAAGGTCAAATCGAGTCGGTTTATATAAATGTTTCTATCTTTAGTAACTGTGATTAATTCGAGAAACAATTAGTTGTACTTTCCCTATTCTACTCGGATTTCAACGTGCACTGTTCATCAGCATTTAATTAATATTATACTAATAACGTTTCAATAACAAAGCATCTTCATTTATCCAGTTTCTAATTAGGTTAACGCAAATTCTGTGGTCGGGAGGGAAATGATTACCATTTTGCTCGTATCTATAGTAATTACAAATATTGATTAACATCGGATCATTGTTACGGATCTTGGACATATAACTGTTGGTGCATAACAGAAAAGTCGTGCTTTAGGAATATTTCTTCATAATAAGATGTGAAGGTTTTTTCCCTACGGTGAATAAGTTCCCACTAAAGCTGGCACGACTTAGTTCATCTACCCCTTCCCAAGATCCTTCGATTTCTAATCTACCCGGGCCGTGATGTCGCCCGTAATTAATACAAGTTGTAATCCCGCCGCATTCCGGTTTTGCACGAGACAAGATATTAGTTGTGGCGTAGTTGTGCCAGTCGCCGCGGCCGACGAGATACGATCGGCATTAGGGCGCCGAGGCTCTCCATTTCCTGTTACAGTTAATGGAAATTCAGAACGTACGTTCCTAATCTCAGCAATTTTGCTGCTCAAATAGGCTGCCGGGTAACATGGATGTTCCTGCTGCTGGTGCAAAGACTAGATGGATCTATAGAGCGGTTGTCGAAAGCTAGCATACAATATAATTCCAGAACGTGATTCCCTCTGACGAAGCATTACTTTTTTATACTTTCAAAGACTTTACTTTACTCTCTTTCATACTTTCGAAAAAAAGGGTTTATCCTTGTATCGAATAAACCCGTGCTAATGGTACGCTCAATTCTCAAATAAAATCTTCCTTGACGTGATTTCCTAGTGGAGACGATATTCGTATATTGGTTTACGTCAAAGCATATCTCCCTTTAATATTCAATCCTACCAAAGTTCACTCTCAAAGCCTTTAAACCGTAATCGTTATCGGCTAATCGTATAACTTTCAGTGCTCGATTTTCTGTTTTGCAAAAATATTTGCAGAATGCGATTCTTATTGTTCTCTCGAGGTAGGAGATTGATTTTCAAAGAGGATCCTTTAAAGAAAAAAGTAATATCTGTTTACCCATCGAGAGTGGGATTCCATTGTGATTTTAATACGCTTTGCATATCCTGCATCGCTTGCGTTATATTTCATTTTCTTTACAAATCAACGACAATGCCACTGGTGTCCACTTATGGGAAATCTGATGACCCGCTAACCCTCTTGCAGTATAATGTACAAACAAAAACCACTTGTATCTTTACCCAGATCCTGTACATGCTTTTTGCTGTAGTCTTTTCGTGGGACTTTAGAATACGCGTAGCAAACTATCCAGAGCAAAACTACATTTATCAACAACAGCTTCCCTGAATCTCTAAAGAATTCTATCACTGCCAGATGTCGGGGGTTCATAATTTTCATACGGATGAATCTAATCTTCTAACTCATCTTCCATTCTCTTCTTTTAGGAAAAACCTACAATCTTGACATAATACTCACAGGACTATAATGCTGTGATACAAGCCTTTACGACAATATTATCTTCCGAGGAGTGGACAATATTTCAAGTTATTTCATAGGCCTGTAAAACGTATTCAGTTACGCTAAAGAAATACTATTATTTAATTTCTGCATAACGATCTAGACAATATAGTTTTCTGGGAAGCATTGTTTAAAGACTAATTACAACTATGTCAAGTTTAAATAATATTAGTATCGAATATACTTTTGATCAACCGAATTATACGATAGAAAACATAGGAAACAATGTGCGCCGAATTAACATGTATAACGAATAAAAATAATAAAGTTTTTATTATGTAACCCGTATACAAAGTGTAAATATAAATATACATATAAATAAAAATTATATCATGTAGGTTGGCTAATGGATTTTATTATCGATTAATGATAATTAAACAAACAATCCATTAAATTTTGAATTAAATTATCAAGGCATGCATTATAGTAGATGCGGGAAGAAAAATGCTTTGAAATAAAATGTATGAAACGTTGTCTTAAATTGCAGGGAACTACATAGAGCATATGAAGCGAAAAATAGTATATTAAACGTGATCGTTTTCACCGAGTACAGAGGGTCTGTCGGATCTGTAATAACTCAACATTAAATATCGCTATATCGCAATTACTCAGTTTATCACAATTTTTATACGCAGGAATAATGATACCAAATTATTGAGAAGCAATTGATGCCAAGGAATTATATATCTGACTCAATACAATTTAATGTTATATTCAGAAGCGAAGGAAACTGATGCTATCGAATAAACTAATTGTCGAAGCATGAAAACAGTTTCTTTTCTACTCACCATAAAAATCGATTCAAAACTCTTATTGCATTTCTGGTATTTTCAACATGGATAATTTGAAATTCTAGATTTTGAGATCTAAGTCCTCTAAAAAAG
>WNHD01001800.1:0-22562 GCA_011057455.1 Ganaspis sp. Gsp50 | reverse complement strand
AATTTTCTTTTTGCATTCGATTAAGTATAAGAAAATCTAAAATATTGTTTTTATAAGAAACACTACACTTCTCTGGACCAAAATGAATTTTGGCAAAATGTGTTCATCAATATTCATTTTTACTATTAAAATATCATGTTTCACGTTTTTGCAAATTTGACTGCGTTCCTGAAATTTTTTTTTGAAATGTTCTTCTTGCATTCGATTAAGTATAAGAAAAGCTAAAATATTGTTTTTATTAGAAACAACACACTTTTCTCGATCAGTATGAATTTTAGCAAAATCTGTTAATCAATATTCATTTTTACTATTATAAAATCATGTTTCATGTTTTTGCAAATTTGACTGTGTTCCTGAAATTTTGTTTTGATCTTCTTTTATTTATTTAATTTAGTATAAGAAAATCTAAAATCTAATGCTTATTAGAAACACTTCACTTCTCTGGATCAATATGAACTTAAGCAAAATCTGTTCATCAATATTCGTTTTTACTATTAAAAAATCATGTTTCATCTTTTTGCAAATTTGACCGTGTACCGGAAATTTTTTTTGGATTATTCTTTTCCCATTCGATTCCCCAGGAAAAAGCACCCCAACTTGAGTATAATAACGTTTTTGACACTTGTCTGAATCGATTAGAAATTTAAAAAAGTGTTAATTCATTTTCTCATTTTCTTTAATGCGAAAATCATGATTCACATTTTTGCAAATTTGACAGGGTTCCTGAAACTTTCTTTGAATTTTTCCTTTTGCATTCGATTCTCCAGAAAAATGCACCCCAATTCTAGTATTATAACGTTTTTGACCCTTGTCTGGATCGATTAGATATTTAAAAAGGTGTTGATTTGATTTTGCTTGCTTATAGGGAAGCATTGTTTTTGGTCTGAATGTTGATTTTCCAAAAATAGTCAAAATCAACTCAATTTTATCCAAAAAGCATAAATACGAATTTGCAGGCCAATGTCCAGACGTATGTGTGTTTATGTGTCATGTCTTTTGCTCAACAAGATATCTGATGAACGCTTTGACCGATTTTAATGTAATTTGACATTCTTAGTACAGTTACTAAAATCTAGAAACAGAAATACGTGAAAGATTTTATAGCACATAATTTAATTTGTACTTAAGGATGAACTACATTAAGTTTTCGCGTAATTTTTAAAACACTAATTTAGAATCTGTATTTTACTGCAGCTTTCAAATATTTTGATCCTAAAAAACTATTCTTAGAAGCAATATTTTTTTTATTCTTTTAGCCTCCTTTTATGTCATCCCTTTTGTTTATTTTCATTTTATTACTCCAACTTCTACTTTTTATTTCACCTTTACACTCTGCTTTTATTTTACAACTTTAATCCCTGCTTTTATTTTGACAGCTTAACTTCTATTTTTCATTTTATCACTTTAATCACTTTTTTATTTTATTTAACTTTTTGACTATGAATTCTATTCTATTTCAGTTTTGTTATTTTAATTCCTAAAGTTTGGGTTATTTAAACTTTGCCATTTTCTCTTTAATCGGCGAGCATGTACACAATTTGAAGTAAATATATCTCCATTGTGTATTTTAATGTAATAGAATAACAATTGCGTATTTTAATTTTAAGTGTGTATTTTAATGTCAATTGTGTATTTTAATGTCAACTGTGGATTTTAATGTAACAACATTTTGAAATAGAAGTATACACAATGAATTGAAATCGACTTTTACCAATTGATGTACATAATAATCGAGTAAAGTCAAAGGTCTTTTTTCTTTTTCCGACGAAAATCTTACATGGACGTATAATTTTCCAACACCTTTTTAATTGCCTGGTGTAATCGCGAATCTCCATTTCTTGATGAGTTTTAATCTCCTCATCTCTGGGAGCATCGAAAGTAATTGTACTTTTACTTTACTATCAGCAGGTACTTATCGGGAGGCCACTAAATTTTAATTGAAGTTTCTATATTAATTACAAAGTTTGGGTTAAATTTGAGTGATAAAGTGAATCTTGTGTGGATTTTATGATTGAAGAGAATCACGTTTCAGATTGAAATTAAGGGACTGGTCGTGCGAAATAATGCCTCCAACGTGTGTAATTTGAGCAAAGTGCATAATTGGAATACAACAAATGGACATTACATATGGCCTGCAGAGCACACGTTCGTCGGCCCACTGCCAATTCATTAAAGGTATTCAATTGGCCGAAACATTCCGAATTGCCGCGAAAATCCAGCGTTACCTATAGTTACTCGAATATAGTTTCCATCAGATTGATCATTTGTGGCTACAACCTGATTGCTTAATTATACCTAATCGGCCCTTTGCCAGCTTTCATTCATTCCAAACTTCTCACACTTTTGCATAATAAACCTCTACACGTTTCTATTCATCATCTTTCAAAATGAAGAACAAAAAAATTATACAACGTACTATGATGAATTTATATTGAATGCAAAATGAGCTTTCAAGAGACCAAAGTACAAAAAGCTTTCTTTCTCGTCTAGACAATAATTACAATAACAATAATGTAAAAACATAACAGTGGAGATTTAGTAAATCAAGAATTAGTAAATTATAAACATGTATAAGATAAATGACAAATTAAACAATGATTGCCAAAAGTTATAGAGACAAGAATACTCATCTTTAAAGAGCATAATGAGGAACATGATGGAAATTAATTTGAAAAACTGAAGTAAAAGGTTTTTCAATGCAATAAATGGGGAAAAAGTCGTGGCATCAAGTTGAAATGTAAATTTTCGTGAAAGTTCTTTCCACAAAACCCGTGAAAATAAAGTTTCTTGAACCTCTTTCTAGGTTTCCGTGGCTAAAAAGCTTCTTACAGACAAGATTTGGAGAGCAGAACAAATCTGGAGGATACGTACACCCGATTGACTGATCTTGGACTCTCGCCAAATCCCTTGGGCATCTAGTGCCTAAAATCGCTTTACTCTTCTGCACCAGGCACCTTCCAATCGAATGAACCGCATCCCTTACATTTTTAGAAACATTTCTCCCATTTTTCTTCTTTGAACGTTTTTCTCCATTTTTTCCTTTTCCTACCTTTTTCTTTCTTCATTTTTGTTTTTACCTCTGATTTTTCTATTTCTATTTCTATTTGCTTTTTCTGTGTTTATTTATTTTTCCTTTAATTGCTTTTTCTGTGTTTATTTATTTTCCTTTTAATTACCTTTTCTGTATTTAGTTTCTTTTTCTTTCATTTCCTTTTTCTATTTTTTTCTCTTTTTCCATTTTATTTTTCTTTGTTTGCCTTTTCTTTTACCTTTTGCTTCCTCACAGGGAAGTCTTGTTTTTTTCCTTTTCCTTTTTCCGTTTTCTATTTTTCGTGCTTTTTGTTTTATTTGCTTTTTCACTTCTTTTGTTTCATTGTATAGTTGAAAATTGTTAGATGAAGCAAATTAGCGTTTTAATGAATGAAAGAAGCAATGAAGCATTTTAATTATATGAAAAATTAGCTATATCAGAAAGATTTTGAATGTAAGAAAATATTCCATAAGTAATTTAAATTCCACACGAAAACGTTGCATCGTGGTATTTTTTGAAAAAACTGCTTCAAGAATAATCACACAAAGTTTAGCCTCAGCTTGTTTTATTCAGAATTCAAAGAGTTTTTAACAAATCTCAAAGCAAAATTTTGTGTTAAAAATAAAGCAAAAAACAAGTAGAAAAGAATAATATAATATTATTAATATTATTCATTATTCTTCTCTATTGAAGATAATAATTTAATATAGTTAAAATAGTTAAAACTTTACAGTTAAGAATACTTTTCAGCATTTCAAAATGTATTATTTTTAATCTAAGCTTGTTAATAAATTTACTACTTTTGTTAATAACTCTTGTCAATTTACTCTTGTTAATAATTTGATGATGTTCTATTTCCATAATTCTCTTTAGCGTTCATTTATTGTGTTTTACCATTAAAAATCCGTTGAATTGGAGTGGAATTAATTAAGTAATCTTTTAAGAGAGTTTGCAAAGTTCTCGTGCTATGTTACGAGAGGCACTTCAAGTTTCACGACATTCCTACGAAATGCACTGATTATGCTTGAAATTTTGAAAATGATCTACTTTCTGTAGTACAAAATTGAATATGAAGTGGAATGGAATTTGAGCTCTCCAAATGATTCTTATCATTTTCTGCAAACTAAAATTTTGCGGCATATAATCACTCTTTATCCTCTCGAAAAACTGGTTTAGTTTCTCGTTAAAATTACACTCGATTTTTTCGATCTTTTTTCAACTTTATTGTGGGAAAATTAATTGTTTTATATTTTCATATTAAAAAATAATAATTATCATTTATATTTTAATGTTAATTAATCTATTAATTAATCTATCATTAATTTTATCTATAAATATATTTTCACAATTAGAATTGTAATAATTTTTACAACAGTTCACAAAAGTATTAGTAAAATAATAAACAAATGTTTCCTCTTGACAATTTTCCTGTCAAAAAATATGTCTTCTGGATTCAGAAACTTATTTTAAAAGATTTGTTTTCTACAAGAGAATTCACTTTTTATACAAACAATAATTTACATTATATGTCAAAACGGAAAACAAGAAATTTAAATTTAAATTACGAATTTCGTATGTAATTACAATAAATTATTATTCAAAATACAATTTGCAATTCAAATTACGAATTGCAATTCAAATTCTAATTCAAATTACGAATTGCAATTCCAGTTCTAATTCAAATTACGAATTGCAATTTAAATTCTAATTCAAATTACAAATTGCAATCCGAATTCTAATTCAAAATCTATTTCAAATTAAAATTACGAAAAAAATTGAAATTTTGATTGCAAATGAAACAAATTTTAACAAAATAACACAAAAACGATCTTTCACTACAAATCTCCAATTTCAAGAAAGTTTAAAACTTCCGTTTCAACTTATGTCACCAAAATTCAATTGCTTATTACTAGTTTCGTAAAAAGAAAAAGTAAAAAATCCAAAAGAATGTCATCAAGGTTTTTAAACAACGGCTAAAGAACTTTTGTAAATTTTAAAGCTTCTTCAATTCCAAAATTCAATTCTTTATTACTAATCGTGTAAAAATCGAAAGTAAAAAATTCTCAAAATGAACATTAACTTTTTAAGAAAATGGTTAAATAAGTTTGGTAAATTTTGAAGTTGATTAAGTTTCGATGGTACTTGGGTAATGATTGTTTCGCTGATTGGAAGGATTAAAAAATGTTAATGTAATATTAGAATGGCAAGTGGGTGGATGTATAGAGGGAAGGTTAGAAAATGGAGAGAAAGGGAATGTGTAATGTTGAAGACAAAGTAGGCACCAGGGAGAAGGTAGGTCGAATTAACCCGTTTGAAATAATTACGAAGCAGTCCTTGGATTATGAGGGGCGGAGTGAACGAGGAAACGAGCGAATCTCGCGACCAAGAAAGCAATTTCTCCCTGGTTCACTCCTACTTCTTGTTTAAGATTTGTGGTTGCCAGAGCCTTTCTACCTTCGATATCAGTATCTCAGGCACTCGAGGTCTTCAAACTAGGCTCGAGGACCTGTTTTCCTTGACATCTTTCCAATTACCTGCTTATAAACCCAAGAATCTCGGCAAATTTATAATGAGAACGCTTTAAATTTCTCTCTTTGCATTCGAAAATTATAATCACTACATTGCTCTAAAGATATACATATATGTATGTTCTCTGCTCAAGCAATTGTAATCAAGAATAAATTGAAAAATCAAGAATTTAATTTTTCAACAAATAATGCGTGATTATTAATATGTACGATTTCATGAATAACAAAAAAAGGAAGATTGTTAAAAAATGTTACAACTTCTTTTCACTTTTTGCTTTCTTGTTTTATTTTTTCTACTTTTTTTTAAACTTCTTCTTAGAGGGAAAAAATAAATTTACTGATTTTTCATTGCCAGTTAATTACATTTAGATTTCATTTTAACAAATTTTAAATTAACTCATACAGTTTTTCACTGAATTAAGTTTATAGAATTGAATTTTTAAATTAAAGTTGAAAATTTCTTGAACGTTTCTTGAACATTACAAAAAACTTTAAAGTATTGAATTACGGTTTCCTGAACTGTTTATCATATTTCAATAACTTTTAAATGTTCAATTTTCAAGTCGGTAAGAAATTACACAAGAGTTGATTAAATATTTACTACATTATTATCCCATTGGTAAGTAAAATCAATAAAAATTAAACAGATTTCCTTTCGTAATTAACAATATAACATTTTTGTACAGTAACTTTTTTCTGTTTCACTTTCCCTTAATCGCAAAAAGCTGCAATTCGCTTTTTAGTGAACACTTTCATTAACTTTAAAATTCTAAATTTAATTTTCAGACATTTTAGCAAGACGCTAAGGTAAAATTGTACCATACATTATGCTCTTGATTAAATTATTCGCCAGTAAAATTAAAGCAGGATTAATCAGAAATAACAAAATGGTAGAAAATGTGAATTTGAATTATTACACGGTATGAAATTCTGATTATTCTGATTATAGAATTTTCTGCTCGATGATTAGTTGTGAGATTGTAATGAAATGGGTAGAGAAAGAGAGGACAATTAGTTAATTAATTAATTAGTTCAAGGCAAGAGTATATATTGTTGGAAAAAATCAATTTGTCAGAGTGAGGAGTTGAAACTTTTGTTTCCGCGTTTCCACCACCATAGTGCGAAATTATTCACAGGTTTAAAGTGCAGACAAAATCGATAGTGGCACTTCACTTCAATTATCGCTAATACGTGATCAGACGACACTCAATTAAGAATTTAAACGAACCTAAAGAGATTCTGTAGGAATCCATCGTTCGACCAAGAACTTACCGCCTCTTTCTTGAAATAACCCAAGTCCCTGAGCACTGGGACAGCTTTTCTAGAACTTGCAATTGATTTAGGAAGTAATTCACTTCCAAGTTTTCAACTTGGTTAAATATTCTTCTCCTTCTGTCGATCTTATATCCGCGATATGCAAAGAACTCTAGAAATCGTTTTTATAATCGGTCACTGTGAATTAATTAATTCACGTAACTTTTCCCTTTTTTAAGAAGAGACCCAGAGTATTCATCAACTTGACATTTTCTTCTTTTTTCTCTAATAGAATTGTAGGAGTAAAAACGGAATTTAAAAAAATGGTTTTTAAAAACGGAATAAATGTGCTAGTTAATGGAATTAGGAGTAGCAACGAAGTTAAAAAAGACATTTTTTAAAAAATCGAATTGATGTGTTAGTTTAATTATTAATTTTTTGATTCGTTCATTCTTTTCATTGACATTGACAAAGATTCACAATCAGAAATTATCGAATTTGAAAAAATAACACAAAGTTACGCGATATTTTACACGACATAAATTACGATTTATTATTACGATATTAAATTTAAAGATTTTTCGAGTTCAAAAGTGAATTTCTTTAAATTTTCTCAAAATAATTAAAACAACTTTAAGATACTTCAGACTACTTCAAAGTACTTCAAAATATTTAAAACTTCTTCAAAATATTTTAAAATAATTAAAAACAATTGAAAATACTACAAAATATTTAAAAATTCTGAAAATTACTCTAAATGCTTTAAAATAGTTTCACAGTTTACTTAAAAGTATCAAATTGATATCAAAAATATTAAATTGATGAAGATCTTGTAATCAATTTGATACTTTTTGGTATCAAGTTGCTACTTTCAAGAAAACTGTGTTCCAATATTTCAAAATATTTCAAAATATTTTCAAATACTTCCCAGTACTTTAAAATATTTTAAAATACTTCAAACTATTTAAAAACACTTGAAAATACTTCAAAATGTGTAAAAACACTTTAAAATACTTAAAAATATTTAAATATATTTAAAATTACTTTAAATATCTTAAAGTTTTTAAGAAACTACAAAATGTTTCAAAGTATTTAAAAATATTAATATTTTAAGTATTAAATAAAGTATGAACAGATTTTAATATATTTATTCAAAGATAAATTTATTCAAAGATAAATCACGGGCATAAAGCCCATATTTTACAAAAAATACCATAATACTTCAGACTTTCAAAATACTTTAAAATATTTCAAAATTCTTAAAAGAACTTAAAACACTTTAAAATATTTCCAAATACTTGCCAATACTTCAAAATATTTAAAGGCACTATAGTTCAAAGTATTAAAATTATTAGTATATTTTAAGTACCAATTAAATAAAATATAAAAAGGTTTTAAAATATTCGATTTTTAAAATATGTGACACGATTTGAAGAAAGGGACCTTACAAGCATTTAAAAATAGATTATGTTTGCTGACAGTTTTAAGTTAATTAATGCTTTCTTTTTAATTATTTGCAACGAAAACAGTTTTTCTTGCATTGCGTTTTTGTATACTGTCGAGAAACACTGTTTTTGTCTGCAAATAATTAAAAGGGAAGCATTAATTAAGTTAAAACTGTCAGCAAACATAACCTAATTTTAAACGCTTGTAAGGTACGTTTTACTTCTAATCGTGTCACATATTTTAAAAGTATTATAATACTTCAAAATACTTCAAAATATTTCAAAATATTCTAAAATATTTCAAAATACTTTAAAATATTTCAAAATATTCTAAAATATTTCGAAATACTTCAAAATATTTAAAAACATTTCATAATACTTAAAATATTATTGAAATTAAAAATAATGGATGTTTATCCTACAGAAAATTATTTTTACAATACGCCTAAGGGCATTAGAAAACATTAATTATTTAAGAAGTAATTTAAATTATAAGAAAAAATATTAAATAAATATTAAATAATATTAAAAAATATCATAGAAACTTTTTTTCTTATTTTCATGTAAGTCATGGAAAACTCGTGGAATTTTGTGTAGAAAGATGTGTAGAAACCCTGCTCTATTCAGGGTCATCACAGTGAACCGTGGGGATCAAATTAATTCGCTTTTCTGGATCAATTTGATCCTCTCGGATCACTGGGATTTTATTTGTATTTGTATTTATTTGTATTTGTATATTTGTATTTGTATATTTATATTTGTATATTTTATTTATTTTTTGTATTTGTCATTCTGTTTTTATTTTCTTTATTTATTTTTATAAATAAACGTCAGACCACTCCCGTCAATAAAAAAGCCTTTCTCCACATTATTATTTAACAAAAAATATCTTTTCTGTGTGTTTTCACTGAATGCTTTGATAACTGAAATTGTTATTTTCAAATGAAAATAGTATTATCGGAGCGTCTACATAGAATCATGTGAAAAGAGATTCGAGAGACGCGTATTAAAGTTTCCAGGTCTGTGGAGAGGTTGAATAACGAGTTGCGATAAAGGTATCGAACATCCGAGGAAAAACGATTTCCGATGCACTAACGTAAAGCGAAACTTAAGCGCTGGGCACGTTTCGAGGTGAAGATCAAGTTAGAGGGGATTCCGAAATTTCCATGGCTGCTTCTCATAGATAAAAGTGTCGAAAAGTTGAAAATTAAATATCACCAGTCAGTGTAACTATAGACGTAGACTAGAAGGCGTCCCATTCTATAAGTGGATAAATTTTCAAGTACATTCAGCGATACGCTAATAGGGATAGAATGAAGAAAGAAATCGAATATCGCGTGTGCCAAGTCGCTTAATAGTACCGCCATATGCTCTGTAATATCCCGATTTCTATGATAACGCTCTCCCTTGCAGAACTTTCTCCCCTAGTGGATTATGAGTCCTCGAGGAGCATACGAATGGACTTATCTTGTTTCTCCGCCATATACACAACATACGTGCTCATCAATCCCATTCTTTTAGGAAAGATGCCAAATTTATGACAGTTGATACAAACACGTAAATTAAGATGAATTTTCTTATACACTCGAGTCCTTTGCGACCAGTATTTTGTTTCATAGTTCTTTAAAAATTCAAATAAAAAACAAGAACGCGGTTAAAGAGAATTATTTTTTTTTGTATGCGTGTCTTTCATTTTTACGACGAAAGTTTTATTTCATGATTCTTTAAATAAAGGAAGTAAACAACAAGGTCGCATTTTAATATAATTCTATTTTAAATATTACATATATTATATAAACGAATATTTTTATCCTTTACGAACATTTTATTTCATAATTATAATTTTATTTCATAAAATAAAGTAAATTAGAAACAATGTAGCTTTTACCACCTAAACGTGAAATTCAACTCTAAGTAGTAAAATCCGACTTTCGTGAGAAAATAAAAATTGTAAATCTCCTATGAAAATTTATACTAACCTGCCAATTTTTGCATCAAAAAATTGATCGTTTGTTCGTAAAAAGGCGTCCGACTAAAGGCAGACTTTACTACTTACAGCCGAGTAATTTCATTTACAGTTAATTCAGTTGGAGTTATAGTTGGCTCGAGAATGCTCGTATTTAAATTTTATTTTTGCGTTTATTTGTATTATTTAAACAACTGTGAAATAAAATTAGGCAGTACGTTTAAAATTCAAGGCTCACAATTGAAGTTTGAATGGGCAAGAGAATGACCTCGTTTGAAAAGGAACGTCAGATTTTATGCGTAACTGCACAAAGTGAAAGACCCTTCATGCTAAAATAATTGCTCATGGAAGTGTTCTTAAATGCAGGTAATATTTCTGGTAGAAATTTCTAAATGAAGCACTTTCCCACGAAATTACCACTTTTTGTCGCTTTATGATTACATTTCAAATTTTAAAAGGCGCTAATTAATGGCGTAATAATACGGCAAACAAAAGAAAAATCATGTTTACCGCAATTCTCAAGGCAAATTAACCCCAGTGTAAATTGGACTCACGTGAATTTCACAATTTGCGAAAATTGTGAAATTTAACAAGAGAATCGAAATCGCAAATATTGAAACGAACGAAAAAAAAAATTTTTTTTGTACAAGTGTTTTCAAAATTAAAAAAAGAGTATTCTTATAAGTCTGAAACAATTTGATCGGATTCGGAGTAAAACATTTTTTAGAACACTTTCTTTTATGATTTCTGAAAAAATTCTGGAAATAAGTTTCTATGTGTATTGTAATTTTTATTTGGGTATTTTTCTTTGTAATTTTAGTTTCAAATTAAAGAGATACATTCTTGAATACACACTACAGGAAAAAACTTTTTTTGTTGTAAAACAAACAAGAGACTCATTAGGGGCATAAATTTTACTTTACTTTTTTCCTGGATGCTACGTTATGACCAAAGAAACAGAAGCAAAATGAGAAAAACGTCTATAAAAAGAAAATCGCACTTAGGAGCACATGCTTATTTTATGTACCACTCAACTGAGTAGTAATGTCTTAAAGTCATTGCTCGCGCTATTTTACTACACTCTATAATTTTTAAAGACATTCACTATCATTTTATTTAACACGAATTTCAAAAAGTTCAAAATTAAAACACATTCAAATAATTTAGTAACAAAATACATTTTATCTTTTAACCAAAACTTTGCTAATTAAAACTGAAACTATTAATTAAAATAAAAACTATTAATTAAAACAAAAAACTATTAATTAAAACAAAAACTATTAATTAAAACCAAAATATTATTTTAATATTTACATTGTTACGATTCCCTATTTTTAAGAACTAAAGCGTTTTTGAATTTTTCTCGTGAAGAACTATTTTTAAAGCAAAAAAACGATCCTCATTTTGGGTTTTGTTAGTCTTTTACTTTTCTTTGTTAGTTTCCTTTAAAAATTTTTTAATCATCGTTATTTGAAAACTCTCTTGCATTTGCCGTCGAGGGATTTGAAAAAGATACAAAAGTAAAGAGCTAAAAAAGGAATTCGTTACAGAATTTTCTCCGCAATCTCGATTATAATCCTATAATGACAAGATCAATATCCACTTTGCTTTGTTCCTATCGCTATCGAATGACTGTAATTACGCTAATGTTCATGTTTAGCCGAGAAAAATAATTACACGGAAAGTTGCATTTTGCTTTATACTAAAGGAACAGAAACATCATTGGATTTCATAATAATAATAACAATAATAGTCGACCAAATGATAACATCCATTAGCGAGACAAACAAGTTGCACCGTTAATGAAGGAATAATTCACAGCAACGAGAAATGATTTTTATTCTTTTAGCGATGCAGGCTGAATATCGTTGAATAAAAGATCAGTCGAGTAATAGGAATCGCAATGTCAATTGACGCTGGTAAGTAAAAAAGTAAAGCACAATCAAAGAACTTCTTTTTCTACCTTTTCTCATGCAAACTTGCTAAAATAAGAGGACATTGCTATTCTCTGCTTTTCGTTGAATCGTATCCGGGTGCAGGCGTATATCGAGCACTTAATTTGAAATCTAAACGAGTGCACGAGCCACCCGTTATATAGGTCGCCGCAGATATAATTGAATTAGACCAACCAACCGAATGTCTCGAAGCTTAACTCGATTTCCAAGCCCAATGAAGATTCCACTAATTTCCAAGAAGCGAGAGCGCAAGACCGCCACAAGAGTCACCGCCTCGACCAATCACAAGGGAACAATCTATTTCCCTTTGAGCCTCTGGTAAAAAGTGCACTTACCAAATTCCACTCAACTTCTCAAGAATTGACAATTTCCTATCTGGAAGTTTGACCAGTGAATTTCTATTTGCTGCGGTTTAAGGCAGCAAAAAAATCCCGCGATTCATTCTCAATGCTTGGGCTAATCTGCATGACTACCTGCAGCTTACGATAATCCATAAAACTGATTTCTCCCTGGGGATATCATCCTCCTACCATTACTTTTCTACTTCTTTTTGTTCCAAGGATCCTATTTGCACTGCGAACGTTGGGAACGGTTCGTTAGAAATAATCTAAGTAGAAGGTAAATATTCGAATTCGGTTAATTGCAGTGAAATTTACATTATAGTCCGTTGAGGGTTTTTACTTGTTCTCCTACTTTGTCATATTTCGTCCTTTTAGTCCTTTCTCTTACATTTTTCCGTTTACTTTCAACTTATGAATATGACTCATTTGTTTTATTACATCTCCCTTCGTTTACTTTCTTCTTTCTCTCTTCAAATTAATCCCTCTCACTTTTCGGCCTTCATTTCCTTCGTGCAAGAATTAAAAAAGAAGTGTTAAAAAGTTTATTAAAATTTGTAATATCTTCAACAAATTTAGAATTTTGAGTGACAAATCAGTGTTTTTCGTGGCACTACAAATTTGAAACAACAGCAATACGATTTGAAAAATAACTTTCAGAGATTCGAATCTGGGGATAATAATATAATAACTTTGAAGAAAACAAAAGGCAGTAATAATGATAATTAAAAAGTAACGAAACAAACATAATCAAGGGATATAAGAAAAGAGAATAAGAGTTATAATCAAGCAGTAATAAAGAAGAATAACAATAATTATAATCAAGCAGTAATAAAGAAGAATAACAATAATTATAATCAAGAAGTAATAAAGAAAAATAACAGTCATAATCAAGCGAAAATAAAGAACGATAATAAAGAAGGATAACAATCATAAGCAAGCAATAATAAACAACGATAATAAAAGTAACAACATAAATCACGATTAAGGAAATAGTAATAATAACATCAATAATAAATATATAATATATAAATAATAAATATATAATATATAAATAATAAATAAATAATAAATTTTAAATAATAAATAATAATAAATATAAAAAAAATGATGAAACTTTAATTGACTTTCTATTCTGAGAAACCAGAAGTCTGACTAAACACGCATTTTTCTACTGAAACCCTCCAACGAACATCAAAGTATCAAATTAAAGTACTTGCATTAATGATAATATAAAGAAGAAATGAAGAAGTAAGACATGAAAAAGAAGATAAAGATAATATAAAGATACAAAGGAAAGATATCCTTTTGTTCAAACATCGTATAAATAAGATTATATGAAAATATTGAAGTTCTCAATTGTATGACAATATGGATGGTATCGATTGTATGAAAATATTGAAGTTTTCAATTGTATAAAAATACTGCTGTATAAATATCAATTGTATAAAAATATCCATGTATGAATAATATGAATATCAATTGTATGAAAATATTGAAGTATGAATATCAATTGTGTAAAAAATATCACAACTTGTGAAAGAATATCCGCTTTTTACGAAATCGAGTGTCTGATCCAAACTAGGAGTTACTACTTGTCTGACGAAAAACTACATACTCCTGCTGATTTATGAAAAATACTGAAAAATGAAAACGCGATAATTATTTTGCATTTGCTTTCAGTGTAAAATGTATGAAAAATATGTACAATACGATAAACGAAAAGGAAACGATTTAAAAATGCAAATTGTAAAATTGAAATTTTGCCTTCTTTCATGGTTGAAGTTAAAATTAAAACCGAAACCTTTTCAACATGGCATTTTTAAATTTCCAACTATTCTACTCTGACATTTAAATTTATAAATCGTAAAACATGAAAGCAGCTAAAATTACTTTTCAAACCATTTGTAATGTAAAAGCTGCCTTCATTTATATACCAACTATTTCACATCCTAAGAACTTTCAATATCTTCTCTTTCTATGCGAAATGTCTCCCTAGTGAAGAATTTTTCATCTTTCATTTCTATATTTATATTTCCTGATAAGCGGGCGCACTTTATACGTATACGTGCATACATTTGCAACTTCTATGTGTATATGCAACCTCTATATGTATGTGCAACATCTATATGTATGTGCAACCTCTATATGTGTGTGCAACTCCTACATATATATGCAACTTGTATATGTATATGCAACTTGTACATGTATATGCAACTTCTACATGTATATGCAACTTTTATATGTATATGCAACCTTTATACGTATACATATGCAACTTCTATACGTATAAATACGTTCTAGCGTATGCGTACTTTTGGGGTATCGTAAATATTCATGAGATCATAAATATTCATGTCCCCAGTTCAAAGAGAATGGTTTAAAGAAGGAAAAACCAAGAGGAACGACGTCAAGCTTCTTCCAGGAAATACCATCCTTCCTTTCCTGATCTCCAAGAAACCAACATCGTCTTTCAAGAAAACTGCCAATTGCCCTATTTTTACAAAATTTTTGTTCAATTCGTGTATAAAAACAAGCCATCTCCGATTTTACAACTTTTTACATGCTTGTGCTTTTACTCTAAAGCTGCAAATTATTCCTTTGATAAACAAAATGATTAAATATCCACATGAACGACGTATTTTTTGCGTCCAAACGTTCCAATAAATCACGAAAATACTTACTTTAAATAAAGACACAAAAACAAATAATAAATCAACAGAATGAATAAACAAATAAACAGAATGAATAAAGAAGTGAATAATAAATGAATAATAAACGAATAATAAAAGAATAACAAATGAATGATAAAAATAATCATTCACATTTGTTTTTTTATTTGCTTCATTAGTTTCTCACATAGGAAGATCAAAATGTTAAATTTCAAGATGAACTTGAATTTTTCCTATGCCTGTAGAATTCCAATTTATCTTGGAATTTAACAGGTGATGCATTGAAAAATAAAATTTTGTTTTTTCTGTTTCTTTTACATACATACTATTAATTTCTTTCTTTATTAACTACTAATTCGCACATTTAATCAACTTTATGTATTTACCTCAAAACAATTGCAGATCAGTTCTAATGATTAAAATATATAATTTTCAAAAAATTAACAAAAACCATCCACGAATTTAAATAAACAATAATTTTCTACTCATATAGTATACTCTTTCTAAAACTTTAATCAAGGAAAGTTTCGATCTGCAAAATCAAATTCTTTTTCACTAAAAATCAATTCAAATTTTCCAAACTGTTTTTTACTATTTCAGAGAGTTACAAAAATAAATTAAGATTTATTTTGCAAAAGATTTATTTAACAAAAAATTGAATATTTCGCTCAGGAGAGAGCGATATTTTACAAAATCTTATTAAAATTGAAAGCAATAGAGTTGCTTGAATTATAATTTTTTCCTTTTGCTGATTTCCTATGGAGTCTTCATGATCGATGAGACCACTAGACTTGCCATAAATCGCAAATCGATCGAGAAAGGAAGGTATGCCTGATTTACGATCTTGCTTTATGTGAAACTCGTGATGTGGGAAAAGTCCAGGTTAGGCAGAGCACAAAAAAGAAATTAAGCATCAAGGAAAAATGCCAACATGCCCCTTACTTCGTTTATCAAAAACTTAAAATTGCCTTTTTTTCTTCTAAATATTAACCTCCTAGTCCCAGTCTGACCATAAATTGACTCACTCTACTTAAATTTCGTCTAACAGGAATTTCCAATTTTCTTACCACGTTCCTTCTTTTACCGCATTTTTACTCCACTTTTTTTTGCTTTCTCTTATTTATTACTACTTTTTCAATACATTTTTTATTTTTATATTTTTCGTGTCATACATTTTCCAATACATTTTTTTACATTTCTCATGTCATACATTTTCCACTATATTTTTTATTTTTACATTTTTCACTATATTTTTATTTTTACATTTTTTATGTCATACATTTTTCTCTACATTTATATTTTCATATTTTTTATGTCATACATTTTTCACTTGATTTTATATTTTTACATTTGTTGTGTCATATTTTTCAGTAAATTTTTTTATTTCTATATTTTTTATTGCATACCTACATTTTTTACTATATTTTTTAGATAATACATTTCTCGCTGTCTTCTTAAGTTTAGTTTGAATCATTAGAATTGGGTCTTTGAAGTATTTGTAATTCAAGTGTTTTCAATTGAAAATTATCCAAAATTAAACTTTAGTTATAAAAATTAATCATGCTTTCATAGAACATTGCCCTAAGTTTCGAATTGTATTCATCGGTTTGACTTAAAACATTTTTACTACTGAAAAATGTAGAATCACTTTCATGTTCTTCGCTAATCATTTTTTCATGTTTTTTCTTCAATTTATTATTACTTTTCCACGAGATTTTTTATATTTTTTTTACTTTTTGTGTAATGCGTTTATTACTATATATTTTTATTTACTCCATTTTTACTGCCTTTTTAATTTTAGTTTAAATCGTCAAAATTGAATGTTTAAAATATTTATAATATTTATATAATTTATTTTTTACATTTTAAAATATTTAAAATATTTATATAATTCAAGCGTTTCAAATAGGAAATCATCAACAATTAAACGTTAGTTATAAAATTCACTCTTTCTTTAAATAATCTCATAACCACCGAGCAACATCAACCGGTCTGACTTAAAATACCCTTACTACTGAAAAATATATACCTTTCATTTTCAAGATTTCATTTTAATGTTTTCACTTTCATGTTCTTCATTAATTATTTCTTTTCAATTTTTTCAATTTTACCATTTTACTGCTTTCATTTTGTCATTAATGAAGTTTTGCAGACAAAAATTTGGAAAATTCATTTTGTGAAAACGCATGTTGTGGAAATGTATTTTGTTGAAACGTATGTTGTAACGTTGTGAAACGTCAAAGACAACGATTGAGTCTATAAAGACAAAATGAATAGGAATTATGATGAGATTTCCTATTTTAATTAAAATCCGCTTATTCAGCTGCGCAAAAGGCATTAAGCTGGACATTTCAACCGAGAAATGAAGCCAAATTTGTGCTTGGACAACAGGGTTGATGTTTAATGGAGCATTTCGTTGTCGTGAATGTGTCTCATAATCCGATGTACCAATTAAAGCTATTAGGGACACCAGCTACGGTTGTGGTTACCAAGCTGATAACCCTACTAATAATCGACTACGTATCGAAACACTAGAACACTTTCGCATGTCATCAATGCTGATAAACTGCATTCATGTATAACTCATCCAGCGGACAAATGTTAATTTATTCATTTCAAACAAAATAACATTATATCACATGAAATACTGCTAATAAATGCGCTTTAGAATTCAATGAAATACAAATATTATTATGGAAATATTCATTATGAATCCTCTATGGAGCTCTTATTAATTACCTTCAGCTTTCTGCAAAATCTGTAATTAACCCTTTGTTACGTAAAGAGCGTTAATAAATCCATATCATTTCAACTTCCAATTCAAAGCTATTTTTATAAACGCAAATTAAAGTATACTGATCCAGATCCAGAATGTATTCATTTTTGTCGTTTAATCATTTCTAGTGAAAATTCTATTTTTCTCCTAGGAAAGAGCTATAAAAAAATAGTTCATAAAAAATAGTTCATAAAAAATACTTCATAAAAAATAATTCATAAAAAATCCTTCATAAAAAATAGTTCATAAAAAAATTACTTCATAAAAAAATAGTTGATAAAAAAAGTAGTTCATGCGAAAAAGCAGTTGACAACGTAAAAAAAGAATAATTTTATGGATACGTTTCTTTGTGTACAGAAAATTCCAAAATATTTGAATAAGTTTCAATTAAAAGTAGCTTCTAAAAGCCAAAAGCACGTTTTCAGCAACAATCGATTAAACTTCATAAACTGTTAAAACTGGCTGATGTTTTAAAACAATTTGATAAAAGAGAAACGAGTCGATAATGAAGTTAAATAAAAAAAATATTTGAGGATTTGAAATTTTTTCCACCGTTGTAGATGGATAAAATTTCACAACAAATCAGTTGATTTTTTATAAATTTAATAAAAGAGAACCGAGTCAACGATAAAGTTAAATAACAAAAGTATTTGAGGACTGACAGCGGCAGGTAAAACTTCATCGGCTGATTTTTGATAAATTTGATAAAGCAGAAACGAGCCAATAATAAAGTCAGATAAAAAGAAACGTTTGAGGATGAAATTATCGGAAAAATGGAATAGTTTTCTAACAAAAGGATGTGAAATTTTGCAAAACGAGATCCAGGTGGACTTGGGTTCATACGAGTGGCTTTGCGAATTGTGAACAGAATTCGAATGAGGAAAGTTCGGGAGCAAAAACATACACCGTTGTGCTTAGTACTGGTTTAATTAATATCGCAATATCTGAAGGTTTCTGTATATTCGGAGCTTCTGCTAGCCTTTTTGCTGCTTCTCATGTTCCATTTGCTGTAGTGGAACAAATACAAAACGCACAAACTTGACGTTCATATTTGCACAATGTTTCGAGCGTTGGCAGCACTTCCGCGTAAGCCCATTATTTCGTGCCAGCTACATTACGACACAAGTATCGAATGTTTAACGATCGAAATCTGATTTTCAGCCGGAGCCTTTTATGCAATATAATTACCCAATTAACGTCAATATTCATTTTCCTATATCAAAATATTGCCTTCCAGCGCTATTATCCGCACTATTTTTGGTCCAACTATTTACACTTTTCTTGAAATATACGAAAATTCGTCAATTATGTGTGCGAAAAAGATTTGATTTGCAAAACGTAAATTTAATTAATTTAAATTTAATTAATTAATTCCATGAAATTTTAAAAAAACCTTTCGATTTGCACTATTTTTATATTATATCTTTTTAAGATTTCTTTAAAAAATACAAAATTATTATCTTCTCTACTCATTTTGTTGAAAAAATTGTAGTGTAGCAAAATTCGATTTGCAACTCAGGAACACCATAAAATTACCAAAAAAGCGAAGAATCTATATTTTTCAAAAATAAAAATTATTCTTGGAAAGTGCAGTGCTTGGTATGCACCCATAAATTCATATCATTTTATGCCGAATCGAATAATGGAATAAAAAAAATTCCAAGAACACCTTGAAATTAGCAAAAAATTGGATTTTTCAAAAATCTCAATTTTTCAATCCATACTTCGTTAATACACTAAATGATCCAGAGAAGTGTAGTGTTTGTAACCCAAATTAAAATTCGTATATTCTTATCCTGAATCGAATACGAAAAGAAAAATGCCAAAAACATTTAAGGAACACCTTGAAATTTGCAAAAACGTGAACTTTTCAAAAATTTCAATTTTTTAATACATATCCTATTGCAATGCCAATTGATCTAGGAAGGTGTGGTGTTTGTAACCTACGTTAAAATTCGTGTTTTTTTATTCCGAATCGAATACAAAAAGAAAAATTAAAAAAAAGTTTCAGGAACACATTGAAATTTGAAAAAATGTGAATTCTTCAAAATTTTCAATTTTTCTTTCAATATTTTTGTAAATTGCTAATTGATACAAAAAAGTGTAGTCTTTGTAACCTACGTTAAAATTCGTGTTTTTTTATACTGAATCGAATACGAAAAGAAAAATTAAAAAAAATCCAGGAACACCTTGAAATTTGCAAAAACGTGAATTCTTAAAAAATGTCAATTTTGCAATCCATATTTTGTTAAATTGCTAATTGATCTAAATAAGTGTAGTGTTTGTAACCTACGTTAGAATTCATGTTTTCTTATTCCGAATCGAATACAAAAAGAAAAATGCAAAAAACTTTAAGGAACACCTTGAAATTTCCAAAAACGTGAACTTTTAAAAAATTTCAATTTTTTAATACATATTCTGTTTCAAAGCCAATTGATATTGGAAAGTGTAGTGTTTGTATCCTACGTTAAAATTCGTGTTTTTTTATTCCGAATCGAATACAAAAAGAAAAATGAAAAAAAAGTTTCAGGAACACATTGAAATTTGAAAAAATGTGAATTCTTAAAAAATGTCAATTTTGCAATCCATATTTTGTTAAATTGCTAATTGATCCAAGAAAGTGTAGTGTTTGTAACCTACAAAATTCGTGTTTTTTTATACTGAATCGAATACGAAAAGAAAAATTAAAAAAAAAATTCAGGAACACCTTGAAATTTGCAAAAATGTGAATTCTGCAGAAACGTAAAAAATCCATATTTATCTAAAATTGTAATGTTTATATAAATCAGTATAATTTACGGAATTCAAAAATAAAATTCTATAATTCATGATATTGGAAATAACTTTTATGCCACAAATAAAATTGTTGTTTCAGTTCCACCGGAAAGAAATCCAGAGATCAACGGTCTGGCTGCTGAATACACAATTGGTGAAAATATCACTGCCAACTGCACAGCTTTTGCCTCAATTCCGAGAGCAAAAATGCATTGGACCATTAATGGGGAAACGGTGAGATCATTTTTACAAAATAATTAAAAACAAATGCACACAGAAATACTAAAGAGCATAACTATTTTCTGAATTTCGAAAATAATAATTAAACGTATTCAATGCTACTTCCTCATTCTTCTTTAATAACCATTTCCAATTTCATTATGTTTTGTAATTTTTGATTTAATCATTTTTTAACAAAGAAATTTACTTTAAAGTAATACATGATTTTTTATTAAAATAATTTTACCAAATAATACGTGTCTTCTGGACACGTTTTGGTTTGTTTATCATTTTTATTTTTTATTTGCTATTTTGCTTCCTCTTAAGAAAAGCTTTTTTATTTTCTTTTTGATTCCCCTTGATTTCTTTTTGGGTTTCTTTTTGTTCATTACTTACGTTCTTTTGGATGGTTTTTCATTTTTTTCGTACTTTTCTTACGTTTTGCATTGTCTTCTTGCTCGCTTCTTACGTTCTTATTTATTTTCATTTGCTCTTTTCGTCCCTTTCTTGCGTGTTTGTTTGTTTTTCATTTAGTAATTTTTTGTTTATTTTTTCTTTACTAATTTCCGTTTATTTCCAGTCGTGTTAATTGTTTGTTACATTCCTTGTTGCTACAACTGTAATTTTTTAAATAATGACAAAAGTAGAGTGCAGAATGATAAAAAAGAAAGAAACCAATATGTTTCACTTGTCATGGAGAAATCACTTTAGCAGAAGCTCCTTAAGCAAAGTAAAAGCGATTCTCGCTTTTCCACTTGAAAGGAGAAATTAATACAATCTTTTCCGCTGGGTGAATTCAATGGAAAGCAAGGCAGTGAATCGGCCTATTGCGCAAGAATGAGGGTAGTTCTCTTCAGACTATATTGGCTAGAAATTGAGTGCCTCGCGGGGGAAATCGAAGAGCTTGCTATCCTACGTGCTTTTACACCAAGAAATAAAATAACCTCCCTTGTCACTTTTGATTATGTTGACTTGGATGTTGCACTTTTTGCCCTGAAATCTAGTTCCACTTTTGCGGCAATGTCGACTTCTCTCAGTAAGTACATTACTATCCAATAACGCGGTATGTTCTTCTTGCTTGGATTTGCGCACAAGAAAATTGCGGTTGACACTTCTGGTTATGCCTCGAGAGATTTTGCTGCTCTTAATCTCAACTAGAATCCTGAAAATGCCAGAATTTACACAATTGCCAGTCACAAAGGCTTTTTTACTACTTCTGTTTCGTTTACTAATAACAAAAAACTTAATTATTTGTTTTAATCAAATCAAATAATGGAGTTCTTTGATACTTTCATTAAAACAAATATTTGACTTTTTTTAAAAGAGTATTAAAATACTCAAATAAATTTATTTAAAAAGAAATAACTGAATGAAAATAAATGAATAAAAATAAATAAATAAAAATGATTGAATAAAAATAAATGAATGAAAATGCATGAATAAAAATGAATGTCTGAAAATAAATAAAAATATTATATACAATTGCCAACATTCGTATAATTAACACCAAGAAAACCTCTTAAAAAACAATATTCAATTTTTCTAAATAGACTTTCTCTAATTGATGTAATATCGACAGATATTAATATTTTCAAGATCTCTG
>WNHD01001799.1:0-20558 GCA_011057455.1 Ganaspis sp. Gsp50 | reverse complement strand
AAATCCGACTTTTGTTAAGAATTTGAACGATTAAAATATATTTATTGCTAATGCAGTATAAAGAAATATCATGATAAACAATTAACATGAATTAAAATATGAAAAGTTACCAAATTAATTCTAATTTTCTTGACCACTTAAAATTTTTTTTAAATTGTCAGTGCAATAACTTAAATTTAAAAAATATAATACGCATGCTTCAGACTTAAATTTTTTAATTTAGTTTAAAAAATAGGGTGTTTAAAAAAAGCCAAAAACAACGTAAAAGTTAATTATGTAAAGGCATTGAATTAATTAAACATAGAACACAGAAAAGCAAGACAGCGCTAGTATAAACATAAATAAATATAAATTTCTGATAGTGTTAAAAATTCTTAAAAAAAATCAGTCTTGAAAAATAATTATGTTTGTTAATATTTATAAGTACCTATACATTAGCAATTTATTTGTTTAATTATTAGTTTCACTTAATTAGATTTAAAAAAAATAATAATTAAAAACACAATTCCTTTCCGTAATATAACTGTCAATTTAAAAAAGTTTTAATTATAAAAGTGTTCACTGTTAGTTAACTTTTAATTAATTTGATAAAAGAAAGCAAGTAAGAATGCAATAAAAAATTCTAATCAAATGTAATATAATTATTTTATTTATTTTTCAATACTATTTTTAAATTATTAGATTTTTATACTAGTTAAGTGTTCAAAATTTTTTGAAAATAATAAATCAGAATAATTTTTTTAAATTAAAATAGCTATAACAAATTTTTTGATATCATTTAATAAATTATAAACAATTCATTTTGAGTATTTATAAAAAAACATTTACATAATTCCGCGCGAGGAAACATAACCTGAATGCTTAGTATAATGCAGGTATTTCTCATCTTTCTTAAAAATAGTAAATATTTTATTATACAAAAACGTTAACTTCATCTTATTAAAATCAGCTTAATTCATGGTTTAAAGAGAATAAAATTTCAAGTTGAAACTGTTCAATCCAGAGAGATTGAAAGCGTACCAAAGCGTACCACATTCAAACTCTGGGGATTGAATTGATCCTAAATTCAATCTCTGCGGTGTGAAGTTGGAGGCCGATTTTTAAGAGTGTATCGAGAAATGGTAATTTTAAAAGTTATAATAAAAACTTGAATTTTAAATATTAAAAATAGTGAAAAAGTGCCAATTTTTCCATTTTCGGGTAAAATGTATGAGGAAGAATTTCTGTAAATCCAAGTGAAAAAAATTGTTAATTATAATTAATTGCGATGAAAAAAATAAGTACATAATATTTTTCACTCACGAATTCGAAAATATGTACTAGAAATAATGTGAATTTTAGATAGGGAAAATTCCACGTGAAATGATCCATATCTTTTATCACTTAAGGGGTCAAGACGATTAGCTTTCGTGCTGAAAAGCGTGGTCAATTGAAGAGGGCAGAGTGTATTTTTTATGGTAGAGAAGGTTAGAACTGTGGGTTAGTGAAGAATAATTATGAAGTCCAGTACTGGGTTGAGATGGAGCATATTGCCCTTTTACACGGTCTTATCGACGGGGAGCAGACAGTCGAGTCGGTAGGAAGGCAAGCTGCCTGGCTGGCTGGTCCGACAGCGGAGCAGATTTACGAGGACCGCTTGGATAGCGAATGATAAATGCGAGGCGAGATAGCTTTATTTATTCGCACGATGCCTGCCCCTTTTACTCCCTGTCTCACGTCGCCCCTATCTGGCCATGTTAGTTTGTCAGTACCGTGTCTGGAGGACTGGTTCACTTGGAAAAGACGATTTTATGATGTAATGTCTATTACAGCACAAGATCCACATCAAACGATCCCGATTATCAATTCAGGTCGAATTACGTGTTTTACGATTTTTAAACGCAATCACGTCGTGTCTGACTTTTCGCTCTGAATCACTAATGACAAGGTTGTCACTCTCGTCAGTTAAATCACAGCCTAGAATTAAATGCTGCGAACAATAACTGCCTGAACGCACCAACGTGTTGTATTTTTAATTTAATTGCCTTTTTGTCGCAGGACAGGATGGTCAGAAAATTATCTGAATTTCAAAACTCAAGGAAACGTGAAAGTAAAATTATTAAAGTGTGTGCAAATTGCTTTATGCACATAGTTACAATTGCGCAAGCGTCGGATGGTTGCAGTGCTCAGAGTTGTGACGGCGCATGCGTCGGGTTGCTACTTTATACATAATTTTGATTGCGCATGCGTGGGATCGCACGAGGGTTTAAAGCGCACGCGTCCCGCCACTGCCGAATTGGCGCCATCTCTCAGAAACATCATTTGTATGATTCGCCTTCGACACACAAACAATCTATTTTACGCACTCGTATCGCAAATAAACATAGACCCATTTTAAAGATTCGATTTTTGTTTTGTTTTGAGACAAATGTATGAATATAAACAATTGTTTCACAAACATCTTAGGAGTAAATGCAAAACATAAGTTTTATATTCTTACAGGATATCTGCAACTCTTGAAAACCTGAAATTCTCATGAAATTGTTATTTATATCATGGAATTCTTTTTTTTATTTTATTTCTTTACTTTATATGATGTTTATTAAGTTTTATAAAAATTTTACTCTGTCTCTTTTTAAAGAAATAAATTTCAAAATTCTTGAAATCATTTTTAAAAAACTTAAAATTTTTTTTTAAACTTTAAAATACAGTGAGGCCTTGCGTACCGTACTCTAGCCAAATCGTTTGCTTCGCATACCGTACTCTTCTCACGTGACACCTTTTCAGGCTCGTATACGTTTAAAAGAGTACGGTACGTAAAGCAGGTAGTCATGGAGGGAGGAGTACGGTAAGCAAAGCGTACGGTATCCAAAGCGTACGGTAGGCAAGGCCTTACTGTACTGAAGATTACTTCAAAATATTTTAGAATACTTCAAAATACTTCAAATCCTTTATAATACTTTAAAATCCTTTACGATACTTTAAAATATTATACAGGACTTCAAAATATTTAAATTTACTTAAAATTACTTTAAAATACTTCAAAATATTCCAGTGTTTAAAAATATTAACACATATTTTAAGTATTAAATAAAGTATAAATAGATTTTAAATAAAAAATTTTCTTTAATATTTTGAAAATAGTATAATACTTCAGACTATGTACTTCAAAATTATATAAAATACTTCAAATTACTTTAAACTATTTCTAAATACACTCCGGTCCCGGTTTATGCGACGTAATCAAAGCTTTAGAAATCTTTTGTTCGCGCGTCTCTCCTCTCCTGCCTCTTGATCACTACACAATAGCTTTCAATTCTGAGAATCTCATAAACCGGGACCGGAGTGTACTTCAAAGTATATTGAAATATTCTTAATTACTTTAATGTATTTCCAAATACTTCACAATAATTTAAAATATTATAATGTACTACAAAATATTTAAAAATACTTAAAATTATTTTAAAATACTTCAGACTACTTCAAAAGTCTTCAAAATTTTTAAAAATACTGCAAAAGATTTCAAAATACTATAAAATATTTCAAAGTTATTATGAACTACTTTAAAATACTTCAGATTGCTTCAAAATATTTCCAAATACTTCAAATTACTTAAAAATATTTGGAAATTCTTATAACTTCTTTTTAATAAAATATTAATTTAATAAACAAATGAAATGAAATGAAATTTCTTTAAAATACTTTAGACTACATCAGAATGTTTAAAGTTACTTTAAAATATTTCTAAATACTTATACGAGAGGGTGTCAAATGGTTAGGGAAGTCAGGAGATTTTGTTTAAAGTATTAACAGATTTTTAAATTTATATTTTTTAAAAAAATTTTAAAATATTATAATACTTCAGACTACTTCAGACTACTTCAAAATACTTCAAATTATTTTAAATTTCTTTAAAATGTTTAAAAACTCTCAAAAATACTTTCAAATATTTCCAAATACTTCCCAATACTTCAAAATATTTTTAAAATACTTTAAAATATTTTAAATGGACTAAGAATACTAAAAAATATTTAAATATACTTCAAATTACTTTAAAACACTTTAACTGACTTCCAAATATTTAAAAGTATGTATTTAAAAATATTGACATTTTAAATATTAAATTGATTATTATTGTAAACATGTTTTAAAATATAATTTTTTAAAAATATTTTAAAAGTATTGTAATATTTCAGACTACTTCAAAATACTTCAAAATATTTTAAAAGTATTGTAATATTTCAGACTATATATACATACTTCAAAATATTTAAAATTTCTTACAAATATTTAAAAACTCTGTAAAAATATTTCAAATTTCTAACAAATATTTAAAACCTCATAAAAAATATTATGAAATACTTCAAATTACTTTAAACTATATATTTCCAAGTACTCCGCAATACTTCAAAATATTTTTAAAGACTTATATTTAAAAAAAAATTAAAATACTTCAAAACATTTAAATATTCTTAAAATTACTTTAAAATACTTCAAATCCTCTATACATATTACTTTAAAAAAGACTTCAAGATATTTCTAAGAACACTTTAAATTATTTAAAATGGTTTTAAAATTAAAAATAACGATCTTGTGTGATTTAAATTCTCACAAAATATTAAAAAATTCAGTTTCTACTTAAAAAATATATAAAAAAATATCTCATTGTAATTTTACTATTTTTTTCATGGAAATCATGAAAAACTCTTTGAATTTTGTAAAGAAAAATTTGCAGAAACCCTGTCTTAATGTGGGTTGTTAAAGTACGTGTCTACATTTGTAAGGACAGCAGAAAATTATTTAAAATGTAATCTTACCGGTTTGCGACATATGTGGTCTGCAAACGACCGGTATGATTCAAAGAGTTAAACCGACAAGGACAGGTTTGAGTGCTCGGGGATCGATGTACCCTTCGCGTCAAGGCAGATGTATTATAGTGCACTCTGATACTTTTTATCAGATTAGCAACTTGCTACAAACTGCACGTACTTTATGCATTTATCAATCCATATGTATCTTACACATTTTCTTCCTTTTCTCGCGTCAGAATGTGCTCCATAAATATGTAAACACTCAAAATGCACGCAGGCATCTAAAAAGCGAATAACCTCCACATAATGCACCTAAATTGACCTGGATGAATATTTATTGAAATCTTGAAATATTTATTGAAGAACAAGGAAAAAGAAAAATGAGGAAACAATGCAACTGATACTTTCTTTAACTCTTTTACATCCTAATATTTAGGGTCCATTAGGATGTAAATAGGTTTAAATTTTCGACTTGGGAGGAAAAAGAGGAATGGAAAAGAATAAGGAAGGATACGGAGAAGATGAAAGAAGAAAGAAGGAAGAAATAGAAGGTAATAAATAAATGCAATGAAGATAATGAACGTAGATACAAAATATGATAAAAGGAAACATGTATGCTGATAACGATGCAATGTATATTTAAACAATGTATCCAACGTATGCAAATTTTCATATTTTCGAAGGTAAAAAAAGTTTTATGAAAATTTATGAACTTCATTTTCTTTAGGCTTAATGTGAGAATTGGATTATAAACATACCATCAGGCAATTACAGTTGGTATGCGCAATTTTGGTCCAGAAGATGACAGGATTAAAGACAGCTCTGTTGAATGGAATTGACGCCATAACAAGTCGAATTTTACACAGTAATTACAGCATATGAGTATTATCATGGAATATCAATTTCTTGGCATTTTAACCTGACGACCACAAATAATGAAATAATAAATAATCTCGTTCCTCTCTTCTCTTTGTGCTTTGATGCTCTTACGCGAAATGTAATTGGATGTAGTTGGCGCAAAGTAGCATGAGAGACAATCAAGATTATTATTACAGAGGGAACACATGCCGCTTCGTGAGTAATAATAATGGTAATGATAACGATAATGATAATAAAGCGAGAAGCTCTTCCCGGAATTTCACGTAGTGAATTCATCGTAGTCAATTAAGATGAACCACGAAATGCGAATTTCCTCCCAAGTCACTGCCAAATTTTTAATTAAATAATGCAACCCGACCTTCTCTAATGGCCCGTCTCAAATGAGCTCAACCGGTTACGCTTTAATTAATAAGTTTATAAAAATTGTAACCCGTTCTCGACTCGTATTCAATTAATTTTATCAAGAGGAAATGATTTTGTTGCTTTTTATGAGTTTTAGTAACTCGCAGTGAGAACATATATAAGAAGCGTATAATTTGGCGGATACATGTCAGTCCGAGAGTTCATTATAAGTTAATGAGGCTTTAATTTTATTTCGCCGACACGTTGGAAATGTCTTTTACACCCAAAATCATGATTGGTATCACCTTCCATTAGTTTTCCTTAACGAGGCTTCAAATTACTCTATGAAATCGTGGCCAATGACCGACCAAACGACATAATGGCTTTCTTGGACAGAGTACCCTTTAAGTTGACTCTCTGATGCCTTCTGGTTCTTAAAAATAATGCCTAACGTAAATCTAGACAGGCAACCATTGCAAACAGGATATGCATCGTTCGCGAGAATAAAAAAGACACTTGGAAATATTACTTCCGCATTCTTTATTCCAACTTGCGTGTCATTTCTTTTATGTGCACACACTTTTTGTCGCGCTTGTGTAATCGTTTCATCTCTTTGTACAGACAACACTGTTCATTCAAAAAATGCAGATTACAACAATTGTAAATGATAGAAATTAGTTAACACTAATAAACACTCATAAATACTAATTAATAGTAATAGAAACTAATAAAAATTAATAAAAACTAATAAAAACTAATAAAAACTAATAAAAACTAATAAAAACTAATAAAAACTAATAAACACTAATAAACACTGATAAAAACTAATAAAAACTAATAAAAACTAATAAAAACTAATAAACACTAATAAAAAAATAATAATAAAAACTAAAAGAGAATTTCAATATGTTATCATTTATTTAACCCTTTCAGTCACGCAATTAAACTGAAAGAATAGCCATAATGAACTATATTAAAAATATGCTAGTTTGGTGCACTAAATAAGAATTTTGAATCAGATTATAAAAAATTCAAAATCCAAACTGGCGGATTCAATACGGTGGATCAAAAAATTGAAAATGTGCACAAATCCTCACGAAAATTACAATTGGGGGGTTTTTGGGTCCACTGAATACGAATCTGGTATCAGCTTTTTAGAATTAAAAATGGCGGATCCAATATGGCGGATCCAATATGGCGGATCGAAAATTTAAAAAGTACACTAATTCTCACGGAAATTACTACTCGGGGGTTTTTGAGTTCTCTGAATATAAACATGGTATGAGCTTTTCAAAATTCAAAATGACGGATCCAATATGGCGGATCGAAAATTGAAAAAGGACACAAATTCTCACAAACATTAATACTCAGAGGTTTTTGAAGTCGCAGAAAGCGAATCAGGTATCAGATAATAATCTTCACTTTATAAAGCACACAATAAAAGAAGTTTTTCAAGTTTTCAGGGTGTACAGCAACTTTTTAATTTTTGGCAGATATCTTAGAATATTTGAATGTTGAAGAAATGACAACGGATTAATAATCAGCGGCACCGAAAACCCCCGAATAACAATTTTTGAGAGAATAAAACCACTTTTTAATTTCCATGGCTGCCATCTTGGATCCACCATTTTGTATTTTGCAAAACTGACACCGAACTCGTAACAAGCGGCCCTGAGAACCCCCGAGAAACGATTTTTGAGAGAATAAACATATTTTTTAAATGTTAGGCTCCATCTTGGATCCGCCTTTTTGAATTTTGAAAATAGGACATCAGATATGTATCGCATAATTACCTCAATATAGATACAAAACATAAGCAGACTAACCTTTAGCGAATTTTCGTTGGCTAACGAATGAAATTGAAGAAAAATTGGATTTTCTTGCTTTATTTGTTTATAATAAATAAAATGTTAACAATATTTATAATAACGCTTAATTCACGTCATAGTGAACTATTTAATAGTATAAAAAACAAAATAAAAATGCTTTATTTGGTGAATTCACTGAATTATAATGTTTTAGATGAGATATTGTAGGTGTAACATATGAAAGGGTTAAGAAAGTGGTATTTAGGATTTTTTTAATTTAGGATTTTAATAATAAAAGGTATTTCTAAATAATAATAAGTACTAAATAATTGTGATGTTCACAAAAAAAAGAAAGAAACCGTTTACACAATCAGTTAATTTTCTGGCTTAAAACAAGACTAAGTCAGTTGTTTGTCTTAAAATCAGTCCAAATCGACACTTATGTAAATGGTTCCAGCCAAAAATGGGCTGTAAACAATAATTCTTTTTTTCAGTGTTCTTTTGTATAAAAGTGTAAAAAAGATTTGAATTTTTAACTATAATAAATGAAACTATAGTGGAAAATTATGTTCATTTATGAACATTTTGCTTCCTCATAGATTTAATTGATATTAACTCTATCAATTTTTTGTAAAATATTTACCTTATGTAGCTCAATCAATTTGTTTTTCATTCTAGAAGTTTTTGCCAAAGGAATTATTGCTTAAAAATAACAATTTTAAAAGTTACAAAAAAAAGAAAATATAATGTAAAAAATTTGACAAAATTGCCATTTATTATATCAATTTTTTGTAAAATATATACTTAATATAGATCAATTGATTAGTATTTTCATGTGGAAAATTTTTCCAAAAGTAACTATAATTAAAAAATTAAAATTTTAAGAGTTATCTAAATAAAACCGAATTTTAAATGTCAAAAATTAGACAAAATTGTCATTTACTCCTTTAATTCTTGGTGAAATATATACTTTATATAGGTCAAACGATTCGTCTTGATACAAGGAATGTAATTTTTTTATTACTTACTTTAAATTTTAATTAGGAAAAAAATTTTATGATAAAAACCGTATTTTTAAAAGAAAAAGTGTGTTCAAAATTTTTTGAATGAGTATTTCTAAAATTTCTTGTGTCCGTTTCTTTATTTTTATGAATGTAATAACTGCGCCAAATTTCATTAAAATCGGTCAAAGCGTTCTCAAGTTAGAGAGTCCACAAAATCCGATCACACACACACACACATACATCTGGATATTGGCTTCAAACTTCGTATTTAAGCTTTTTAGGTGAAATTGAGTTGATTTAAACTGTTTTTAGAAAATCAAAAATTGGATCGAAAACAATGCTTCCCTATGAGGAAGCAAAATGAATCAATAAAAAAAATTCGAATTAAAAGAAAATTAAGAACAATCCAAATTAACAATAGAAATAATTACAATAATTGATATGTCAATTTAATGAAAATAGAATTTGAGCTTTTCAAATATGAAGCATTTCTAAAAAATGCCTTTTTTCGTTTAAATGCATTCAATGTCTCGGCTTTAAAATTTGTGTAGAAAGTTTCAGATTGATAGTGCGCATGGTGTGAAGCGTGATTGTTTACGGAGGACTGTAATTAATGGTATTCACGTAGATTAGATTAGAAGAAAATGTCGAAGGCACATGCATGCATAGAAGGAAGTTCTTGTGATACTATATTCACGTGCAGAGTGACTTTACTATCTAATTGTTCATAATTTAGAACGTCGTCTGTGCCGATAAAACCGACAATGATAGCCACTTTCTTTCACTCTCATTTAATAAATGTCGAATGTCACAGTCAAATGGTAGATTATTAAATCAAGTTATTTTTTTTTATTAATAAGTTAGTTTTTAGTAATAAGTTTTATTTTTTTTAAATTTCAAAATTTGTATTTCCACAAATAATTGAACAATCTTTTTGTAACTTCGTAAAAAGTTTCTTTTTACTAGACGAAAAACTTTCCCCCGTATGTTTTCTTAATATGAAACTTGACCGATACACTTTTTCATTTGAATGTTGAAAAATGCGTATTTTGAAAATTGTTACGTTGTTATTCATTAATATTGAACAAAACTTTTTTCAAAAAATTTCGTTCGAATTATATGCATTTCTTTATTATACTCTGAGTAACTCTACCGAATTCTAATTAATTTTAACAATATTTGTCCGGGATATGAAGGTGTAATTACGAATTGATTTTTGAAAAACAATTTTTTTACTTTTTAATGTTTTCTATTAAAAATATGCATTGGAGAAACAAAGATGTTTGTAAACAAAGTTCAAAGAGGTGTCGCAGGTTTTCTCTCCTCCATTACATACTTAATGTAAAAAATAAATTTTCGAACGTCTAACTGTAGTTACTGCATTTGTCCCCTTAATTAACTTCTCTTATATAACTACATTACTAATAAGTTACATTATTCATCATCATAGAAGTTGAATGTTTATGATCTTATAAACAAATATTACAAAATAGATACAAACGTAAATATGTTTTTGCAGTAAAATTTATGAGCTACTGCAAGAAAATATGTCACCATATTATTTAAAAGTAAAATTTCTTGTTGGAGTTATTTATAGCTTTCATAAAATGAAGTTGTAGAAATTTTGTGTTGTAATACTTCTAAATGCAACGTCTTTTAAACACTTCTTTCTCGCACACATACGCACACACAGACACAGACACAGACACACACACACACACATGTAAATACACATATGCATGTACACATACACTTATGCATACACATACACATGCACATACACAAACAGTAAACTAATTTCATATTCACACGCGAAGTGATTGAAAGTTAATGCAGACAGCTCTACAAGGAAATTATGATAAATATGCCTTAATGTCTACCAATGACATTCAAAATTTATTACACACTTGAGACATTTTAATTTTAGAATCAATAAAATGTGGGTTTTATGAAAACTGTTGTAACGTTGAAAGCCTTTGTCTCCAAAAAGATACATTAGGAAAATACCCGCCTTTTTCAATTAATAAAATACGTAAACAATAAATACAGTTAAGAAAAAAATTTGTTATGTTTTTTTCATGCCAATCGCTTTCTTTGGTAACAAGAAGTTCTGAAAAACGTCAATTTGACTTGATTCCTGTATTTAAAATGTAAAAAGAAGTCGCTATTGTGTTCTTTTAAAAATCCCCTTTTAACGCCACTTTTGTCTCGATCCTTCTATTTCGCTAATTCTCGGAAGAAGTCAGTAGTCGCAATCTGTAAAAATCACTTTACCTTGAAAATTTCACAAATTGAGAGGATAACTGAAAGAGGATACACAATCAACAGGAAAGGAAAAGAAGACTTCTGGGAAGAAGTCTTAAATGTCTGACAGTAGGCCAAGTGTGGAAAGCAAGTGAAGTCTGTCAAAATCCTTCGAAAGTGTAGTTTACAAAATATACTTTATAAAACTGAGGGCACAATCTCCCGCAGGGGTTTGACATCTGGTCGAAAAGATGGCGGCATCTCTGACACTAAGTAGCGATTTACGTCACCTTGGTAATTCTTTGCTCTTGCCGAGGTTGGAAAGCTGGTCAGCGAGACTAGAACTGACCTCCTGTTGAGCGAAGAAAAAGTATTGCCTGTTTTTTCATGTGCATGCGAGTGGAAAAAAAGCTTCTGTCACGAACTCGAGAAAGCGATGAATCTTCTATTGTCTGTGTAAAAGGACCTAATATGCGGATGACCCAAGGGGCCAAGGATTCTCAAGAAAAGCGTGCAAATTCGTTTGGCGTTTTTGTCACTTTTCTCAGCGTTGGTCTACATAAAACGAGTCGATTTGTTGGCCCCTTAGGCGGATATTTATTGGTTGCACTTTTCATTCAGAAACAGAGACATAAAAAAACATAATGCCTTTGACGGAACTTTGATCTTTTTCGTTTGAATCGACCCACAAAAGTGACCGGAGATTTTTGAAAGTCACTTGCGATCTGTTTTCGAGGATAAAAGTTTCTTTTGAATATTGATTCGAGAAGTTCTCAACTTTATATTGTACATTTTGTTATCGTGTTTGGACTATTTAAATGGGAAGTGGCAACGAATGTGATTGTAATATGCACAACTGATGCATCAAAGTAAGAAAGTCAAAACGGCTACTGGTCTAAACATTTTGTTTTGGTGTTTTAGAAAATGACAATCATAAGGTTTTTCTTCTTCCAAAGTCTTTTATTTTATCACAATGTTCGTAACAGTTACGTAGTTATTACACTATATGTTGTTACTTGTATTTGAAAGTACCGTGTGTGATTAGTTTGATCGTGGAGAAACAATATGTAACTGTTCGGCGTGTGTAACCATTGCAGATGAATAGTGCACATTTGTAACTGCGATATGTGACTACTGCGCATATATAACTACCACGGGTGACTACTGCGCATATATAACTACCACGGGTGACTACTGCGCATGTATAATTACTGTAGACAACTACTGCGCTTCTGTACCATTCATACCTTACTGCTGCGCGAATATAACTGCTTTAGACAACTACTGTGCATGTATAACTACTATGAGTGACAACTGCGCATGTATAACTGCTGTAGACAACTACTGCGCATTTGTTACTATCATAGGTGACAATTGCGCATGTAGATCTACCTTAGGTGACTACTGCGCATGTAAAACTAACATAGGTGACCACTGCGCATGTATAACTATCACGAGCGACTATTGCGCATATTTAACTGCTTTATACAACTACTGCGCACCTATAACTACCACAAGTGACTACTGCGCACATATATGTGTTATATATAACTACTGCGCAACAAGAACTATCGTACTGCGCATATATAAATCTCGTAAACAACTACTGCGCATGCGATATTGCAAGAAAAAGAAAGCGACCTTGAAAAAATACGAAGAACGAACCTACTGAACCTAACATCTCAGTATAATATAGAAGTGGATATCATTTATTCATGCCTGGGACTCCACAGAGCCATAAAAACCATTTGCTACATATGTAATCGTAAAAATATAAATTTTTGCCGGGATGTTTGTTTTTTTTTAACAAAAGTAGCAATTTCATACAATAAAGCAGAGTTGATGAAAATTGTCTTATTAAAGTATCATTTTGCGGTCGGTGAAGTTGATTTCGATTTAACAGTTGGTGGTGGCGTGCGAGTAACTTTTTGATCTCGCCACAATTTAATCTCTGATACTGCTGCTGGCTTCTCTGTGGGCATGAATTTACGGTAAAACGATAAATGGATGACGTGAAACAAAGGACTGTTTAACCTCGGTTCGTTGGAAAGCCCCCGGCTTAAATATACCAAGTATGAGACGAAACCTCCTGTTACATGTCTGATACCTATTTGCATTCAGATGACAAGCGACTAGATGGACTTTAATTTAAATTTTTTGTACGCCCTGTAATTTATATATATACATACTGTGATTAACAATTACCCAAAAATTAAATATTTTATAAATTAAATTACTCCATTTCCTCCGAATGTTTTCATTTTCGACTAAATAAACAGATTTAAAAGAAAGGGACGATCGTTTTACACGATCGAAAATCTGCAAAAACGCATTCAATTTTTCGTAACAATTAAAAAGAATATAACTTGTTTACCAGAAATGAAATTACAGTAACATGAATATGACAAATAGTAAAATCTTGTCAAGATGTTTTTAATTAAAATCACTTTCTTGCAGGTAGATAAGATGTCTTCCAGCTGACCGACGTACGTAAAGGCGAATGATTTAAGAAACCTAAAAGTCATTTTGTTTGTTCTGCATTACAAAGAACGTGTTTCTTTCCTTCGTGTGCGGCAGATAAAGGAAAACATTTTAATTCTTAGGAACGTCCGTTTCCTGCCCTGTAATCTTGGGCAGATCAGCAGCATGACAGTTATTACTTTGTCTTGGGTAAACTTCAAAACAGCCTTCCTTGAGATCTTAATGGCCTTCATATTCGCTTGTAACTTATGAGTTTGTTCATGACGATCGTAGACAAAGTTAAATAATGTTTACCCAAGTGAGAATTCTTCGAAATCTCTCTATAAACTTTCACACTTGTTTTCCTTATCAATAAGGCAAATTTAACATCAAAGAGTACGTTTAACAAAGAAGAGGAAATATAAATATATGGAAACTCTAGTTCGTTTGTGCAGAAGGCATTCCTGGTCAAATCGACCTTCTAATATTTTTTGAACTATGTTCTTGTCCAGTGGCCATCAACTAGAAGGTAGATAGAACTAAATCGTCACGTATTTATCGTTTCCTAACCATTATTTAGCGACCTTAAATCCAGCAACTTAGCGACCAGCATCCAATCAATATCCACATTCAACAATAATACATTCTCTTTGTCTAAAATTTATTTCCCGAGTAGAAACTTTGCAATTATTTGGTGAATGATTTAAATCACCGCCTGCTTTTTGATATTGATGTGGGTTCGCAACTTTCCGGACACGTGAATAGGAATCATGGACACGTGGGACGATTCGGGAAGGGTTTGCCTATGTCCGTTGGTGAGGCAGCAGTGGCGTGCTTCATGTCGAGCTGACAGACCGTATCTGCATTTTGCACACTAAGATCTGTATAAGCGTGTGGACATGACTGCCAAGCGTGACGTGCAACCTTCTTCTCATTCGTAGCTTGTTGTAGACGACAACGTGGATCCGATCAGTGGTCATGAATTTCCGCGTCAGCTACTATCCATGTACTTTTAGACCCTTTCAGCTGCTGGCACTTTGAAGTAGAATCATGAGCGTTCACACGTTTCCTTCAACGGCGCTGAAAAATATTTGTCTCCCTAAGCAATTCTTAACTTCCACTATTTTCTAGTTCCTCCAGCATGTACCGTTTCTTATCGTTTATTTCTTTCCCTTTGTGTTTAATTTAATTCACGATTCCACAATTAATTCCCTCTTCTTTATTCAGGAAATAATTCCCGCTCCTTCCTTCAGCAAATAATTCCCGCTCCTTCATTCAAGAAATAATTCCTGCTCCTTCATTCAAGAAATAATTTCCGCTCCTTTATTCAGCAAATAATTCCCGCTCCTTCATTCAAGAAATAATTCCCGCTCCTTTATTCAGCAAATAATTCCCGCTCCTTCATTCAAGAAATAATTATCGCTCCTTCATTGAAGAAATAATTCCCGCTCCTTTATTCAGCAAAAAATTCCCGCTCCTTTATTCAGCAAATAATTCCCGCTCCTTCATTCAAGAAATAATTCCCGCTCCTTAAGGTGCGGGAAGATTTACAGGTAGATGTACGTACCTTTTTACATTTCGCGCATGAATCGAATTCCCGAATGACTGAAGATGTTTTGTATCACGAGCTCGTTAATCTAATCCGAAAGGAAAATAATCTTCTTCCTAATTTAATAAATGTAAATTTGGAACTAATAGTGCGTGCTTGAGACGGGCTTGAAATTATCACTGACAGTTGGAAAGATCGTAAAGTGCTGTTTAACGAAGAGATTTCATTAGAGGCTCCTTTTTCAGTAGTTGAAGAAAAATAGGAAGTGGAGATGAAACGAGGCAGACGCCAGATAAAGCAGCTCTTCACATGTTTTGAAAGCAGTCCTTAACTTTTAAAACAACATTTCACCGAAACTTGGAACATGAAGGGTCGAGATACTGGAAAACGGAAATCGTGTCAAAGCTTCAAGGGTTCACTTGGCTAGACAGTGTCCCTGCTCCTTAGTGTCTGCAAAGTGTCAACGGAAACCAGAAACCGGTCCCTTGGGAGCGATCCCTAATAAGTGGCTATCACAAATTTGACCTTAATTGTTCATGTGATGAATGGCGGATGTAGTCGACTTATGTTGCTCGTCAAGCGTGACAGGACGCGTTTCTGAAACAGCTGCCATTTCACATTCGAGTGGATTTCAAGAGAGTTTGGGAAGGGGAACGAATAAGATAAATATGAAAACAAATGCGAAGACGTATCGTCTTTAACTTCCGAAACGATTCGATTCACCCTGTCTGCTAGCCCATCTGTCTTTCCAAACTTTCATTATGAGAGCCTGCATTCTACTATATCTGGTTTACATTTTGTGTCGTAACCAACACGACCTGTCGTGATTTATGTCACCGGAAAGTGATGCTTTAAAAGAACTTGTGCAATTAAGTTTCTTTCTTTTGTAGGCAAATTCTTTTCCTGATCATTAGTATTCTCGATTATCTAATTGTTCAGGTTTTCAACTAAACTAATTTTTTGATAAACTATATTATTATTAAAACTGTATTACTTTTTGTAATTTAATTTATTTAATTCATTTATTATTAATTCATTTATATTTATTTAATTCATTTAATTACTATTTTTAGAATTTAAACTAATGCTACCTTTCCTATTAATGAAAAAAGAACGTAACGGTTAATTTTTAGTGAATACGGTATTATAATTTTATTTACATGTCAGTTTGTTAAAAAGCTCGCGTTCGTGAGCATCCCCACCTCCCGTTCCTTGTACTCAACTACAGAGCAAGCGCTCGTCCGTGAGCATCCCCACTTCCAGTTCCTTGGACACTACTACAAAGAAAGCGCTCGTCCGTGAGCCTCCCCACCACTTTTGTCATGATTCCCACTGCAGTGAACGTGCTCTGTGAGTACGGAAAACATATTCGCGTTCGTGCGTAAGTTGATAGTGTTTCTTAAACTACAAAAAGTGAAGCATGGTTGAACGAGCAACTACTTTTTTCTGGTCGATCAGAGGTGATGTTATGATCGATTCTGACAGTCTTGGCGAATTGATGTTTACTTCGGAGAACTTAAATTAAGGCTTAAGTGTTCTAAAGACATGCGGAAGGATCAAAAGAAGCCGCTTGAGTGACGGAAACCAGCTGGCGGAAGATGTTCGCGAGAGTCCAGATTTATTCGCTCGTTTTCTCACTGGCACTCTTGATCTTCTTCCCTCTCTGTCTGTCTTGTTTTCTTTACTCTTCCCCTATTTTATAGCGTTATTGGTCATGCTTCGCAGATATTCACATTGGAAACTCAAACGCTTTAAAATCCACTTTCGCACCTGTTGGAAGAAGCTAGCACAGCGTAAATTATTCTCAGCTGCCTAAAGGGAATCGTTACTCTATTAATGATAAAGTTATTCTGCACTAAACAGGACTTTTTTGTTACATACATTTTTTTAAATTTTTTAAAATTTTGAATAAACATATTTGAAAAAGAATTGTGTTTTGGTAAATTTTAGATGTTATTAAAAAATTCAGTTAAACTGGTGCCATTTGGAATAAAAAGGTTTTTGTTTTAGGGTCGATTTTATTACTTGTGTAAAATGATTATTAAAATAAATGCCTACAAAATTATTAAAATCGAGTTTCCGGGTAAAATTTTAAACTGCAGTTTGTAATAACAGTATTTCATTGTTTGTGCCTTAAATAACGTGGTTTTCATAAAGATAAAAGCGTATTAAAATTTTTATTATGATTAACAACTATAAAATATTAAATTATTCATTTAACACATAAAGTTAAAAATAAGAGTATAAAAATAACGTTATGGTGGCTTTTATAGTTATTTCAACTTTTTCATCATTTTTCCAACGTTTTTTAAAACAATCTTCTAACAAAAGCTATTTTCCAACTAAAGACGTAGTACTCAAAATTAAAAGTTATGTCATTTTTATATTTAAATCAACTTTCCCCACATCATAAAAAATTTTATTTTCTTTTTATAAACGAATCGATTGCGTTTGAAAAGTTTTCAAATGATGTATATGATCATTAAATGAAAAATTATGCCAATGGAATTTAAGCTTTCGAAATATTTTCGGAATACTGATATAAAGTGGTATGCCATAAAGAATATTTTGCGTAATAAACACGAAATAACAGAAATGTTGTTTAGATGTATTATAAAAGCGAATGAAATCAATTAAAATACATTTTATACAAAAATTTACGTTTCCTGTTTGGGATCTGAAATCAAATTTTACAATTCGCAAAGGTAATGGATTGTTTTTATTTTTGATTGATTCTGAATTTTTATTATAAAGTTTCATGTTTATTTTAATAGCACTTTACATTTAGGTTAAGTTAATTCGTTTTGTTTATACTCACTTTACAATTTCAGTTAATTTTTTTTCGACTAACACATGTGCAGTTGTCGCCTATGACATTTAGGCATGCGCAGTAGCCATCTATAATAATTAGACATGCGTAATAGTCACTCGTGACGATTACATATGCGCAGTAGTCATGTTTGAGTTGGACTCATGCTCTCTATGGTTATTATACATGCGCAGCAGTCTTGTATACATCCCGCACATGCGCAATAGACATATATGAAAGTGACAGATGCGCAGTAGTCGCGTATGGAAGTTATAGATGCGCAGTCGTCACACACGACTGTTAAATATGCGCAGAAATAATTTTTGGTTGTTTTTCATGCTCACAACACTTACACATCTGATTTACGTCATAATCCAGCCAATAATAATAAAAGCTAATCGAGCAAACATTGTAAATAGAAAATTATTCCAGAAGTGGTAATAAGAAACATAATCCAAGGAATTTTAAAAATCCGTTTCGTCATAAATTTAGAAAAAATCTGAAAGTCTGAGACGAGGTTGCGTGAAAATAAAAATAAATTTGAAAGAGATGTAAAATATAGGTTTTTGATAATGAAATGGAGAGGAGGGGTGAACTGAAGATTTGTTGGAAGAGTGAGGCGATTGAACTTGTTGACTTGACAGTGGGTTGTAGTTAGTGGGCTATCCATAGCGACACGAACTGCGTTTATAGATGGTTATTTAGGATTACCACACACAGATGCATCTACAAACATGAGATACATAATGCAGAAGGTATTGTACTCTCTGGCGCGCCCTCCTGCATACAATGCTCTCCATCGATGCATTCTATTGTTGTCTTTCGAAATAAACTCAAACAGCCACCACCTTCTTGGGGCCACTATATTATAGCCGTTAACATAATATGAATCATATATATGTATATATACACTTCTCGTTTAGAAGACCCGTTTTCTTTGGCGCAAACGAAACGAGAAAGTTTCTCGCCATAATAACCATGTAAAATCGCCTATTGCTGGATTAAAGGAATAGTGGGGACGTCCAATTTGTCTTTTAAATTACACTCTATCGCTGACTGATAGATATGTCTTATTACAAACCTTCTCGATAGATTTTCTCCCCAGGTAGCCATACCAACTTTAACTATCATAATATTTAAATTTCATCAGCCGGTTTCTCGACATTTGATACATGGAAATGATAATTTCCGATTCAGACAAGTTAAGACTGTCGGCCGAAAAGTCTGTACTTCAGAATGTAAATTTGATTAATATCTGTGATTTTATCGTAAAAATGCTTCTTAAACGACATTTATCAAACATTGAATTAGAAAGAAGTTCTTGTTTACTTTATTTCAATGATAAACTGTTTGCTTCTTGGAAAAATTTTGAAAGACTGATGAGAAATAATGGGATGCGGGAAACGTACTAGAAAATACGGGAAATAAACAGAAAGGTTCAGGAAATGTACGGAAAAATGAGGAAAAGATTCGGGAAGATGCGGGAACAAAGGAAAATATGCGGAAAAGAAAAGATGCACGAAATGTGATGGGGATTGGATTTATTTGCAGGAATGAGAATTTGGAAGAACGCTGATTTGGAAAGTGGTTCGGTTTGTAGTTTTCGGAGTGAAGAGTGTAAAGGAATCCAATTTGTAGATTATTTGTACGTGGAACGATTCCCTTGAGGGTCGTTGAGTGCAAGAAAAGGCGCTCGTAAGGCTTCAAATTCACAGCGCTTTTCACAAACGGTTTACACGCACTGTAAGTAGTTTATGAGGAGCGATAATCTTTCTTCTTCTTTACTGCGAAAAGAGCCTCTTTTTACAAAAAGGCTAATGTTCTTTTGTGTAGGCCGTGTATATTGTACATATTCTCTTTAAGAAGAGAATTGAAGGAATAGACGGCACCCGTCAGATCTACCTTGAAGCTGATACTGTTGGACTTAGCGGACAATGAGAACTGACAGGCTGTATATAATATTCAACTGGGAATTCTAAGTGCCCCTTGGGATCGGCTAAGCCACGATTTGTTTGCCTGTCGTTAGCGTCGCCTGCGTCAACTAATCACCGACCATTGTGTAGTAATGGATCCGCAATGATCCCTGCTCCATTGATTGACAGTCAATTCTTCCAAGGTGCACGTAAGCTCAAAGCAGCTGAATCCCTGAGATGACATCCGTAAAATGACTTTCGTTTCCTCATTTCTAAGTGGAACTGCCGCCGCTACTAGATCAATGGGTATTTTAAATCAATTTCCATCAATTCTCTAATATCGATTTTGTCAGTGAAGTGATAAAGAAATATGATTAATAGTCTCAGAAAACTGGGTATTCAAGCCTAGTGTATAAAATTACGGATTGTAAAAACATGTAATCATCAATCACGTAGGGAGTTCCTGTAAAGTATGCTCTTGACACATTCCTGCATGAAAATGATAATTGAATTTCATTTTCAAGAAGAAGAATTTCCTTTTAGAAAGAAATAAAATACTTTCAATTCAACATTTCGGAGTTCAGGAAACTTTCCCGCACCTTTTCGGAAATGTTCAGCATGTATTTTTAATATTCCAGATTTTTGGACATGTAAATTAATCAACCCGAGTCGAATAGTTAGACCTGTTTACATCCTTATGGCCCCTAAATTTTAGGATGTAAAAGAATTAAAGAAGGTTTTATTTGCATTGCAAGTAAAC
>WNHD01001798.1:0-20554 GCA_011057455.1 Ganaspis sp. Gsp50 | reverse complement strand
GGGGACAGCCTGTTTAAACATCCATTAAGGTCTATACTTAAAGAACTCATAATGTTTTGCTGTTTCTGGAATGAGTAGAATAATTTCTTTATCTTAAAATAATTATTAATATGAATCCTACAAATAATAAACTAAAACATGGATTGATATTTTAGCGACATTACCAAAACAATATTATTGTAATAAATATTCTTTAGAATAAAATTTTAATCATGAGTAATATTTTACGTATGTTTAAAAATAACAATATAATTAAAATTCTAAGATTTTTAATTATTTATTAATAAATAATCTCGACTCTAATAAAGATTCTGTACTTTTTTGTAATATGTTATTTGTTCTTAATAATGATAAGCTATACAATTAAGTACTGTATTAATAATACTAAAGTTTGAAACCTTTGCAAAATAAAATTTGAAAAAATTTAACTTTAAAATATTGTTGAAATATTTAATTCCAAAATCCCGTTTTTCGCGCGCTTTAGCGGGCGTATATTTAGCTAGTGTTCAATAATATAACTTTTAAAATGTTCATTTTTTGGTGACAGTTTTTCTTCAAAACATTTTTTACAAAAAAAAGCAAATCGTTCTACCTATTCGAAGTGTGAACTTCACCATTAATAATCCTTTTGTTTGGTTAAAAAGATTTGAAGACAAGTTTACTATTGGATAGAATTTTTCATCAAAATTTAGATTGTCAAATTCATGTATTTCTGGGATTCATCCCTAAGTTACTAAATTACTACTGAAATTAAGTTTTTTAAGTAGATGATTATTTTTGATCATTGGAAGGTAGAGAAAATACAAAAAACATAGTATTTTTATATTAAGTCATTGCTACGTTTCGATGTCTGGTATGACATCCTCATCAGGCTCTATTTTTAAAAACAATACACCAGATAAAAATGTACTTAACACATTAACAAAAATATAAAAAATAAATTACATAAAATAATTAAAAAATTACCTAAATTTAAGATTTTCGACGTTACATAATAACTGGTTTTTAGTTTTTAAAACCCTTCATTGCTCAAAGAGCATCTTGTCGAGACTAAGTTAAAATACAATTTTCAAACCACAATACTCAGTAGACTAGGGTTAATAACCTCACACAAAAATAAAAACAATTATGGTAATTAATAGACAGAAACAAGAAAATCATAAGTTTAATCGGTTAATTAAAGGAAAATAAATTTTATTCAAATAAGAAATGTCGGTTTTTTTGTTAATTGTGTAATTAGAACTTTTTATATGCAACAATATTTCGGAAGAGAATTATTATATAACGTAAGATTTTTAAGTTAATATAGTTTTCAACTCCATACAATATTTAACCTTTATTAACTTTTATATTTGTATTTATATTTATATTCAATATTTAAACTTTTGCCTAAAACTCCAAAAATATTTGAGTTGTTATTATCAGTAAAGGCGTGAAATTCAAGAAATCTATTACATATGAAAAGCCCAATTTCTCATTCTGTTTGTGTAGTTGACTTTTTTTTAAAAAGCGTTACACATGTATAAATCTCTAAATTGTGGTACAACGTTCTTGTTAACGTTCTTTGCTAGGAAATCAGGATCAATCAAAAAGTATCCTTCAAATTCTTTTAAATCAAACGAAGGAAGGTAAACTTTATTATATAAATGATGATTTTTCAAAAAGTTTTCAAAGTAATTTGACATGAATCGCAACACTTCAAAATTTTTATTTCATATTCTTAAGATTAATTCTTTAATAGCAGGTTGACCAAAAATTCCGATTATTTCTGAACTATTTCCCGAATTAATAATATTAAAGGAAATATTACTACTTACTGTAGAAATTTGTACCACTCCTCCACAATCTAGATTTTTATAATTTATATTATACGTGTTTATGTTAAAAAGTTAAACAAAATATTCTAATCTTTTACTTTCAATGAGATTTTGATCAAAACTAAAGTCAAAAATAAAATCACCTTTTTTATTTCTTAAACAATCAGAGTAAAGAGGAATAATTATTACTTTGTCTGGAATATCACTGGATTTTTATGTAATAGTTTAAACAAATAATAATTAATAAGGTAAGTTTAATTTATTAAAACATGATCCTTATATTAATGTTATAAAGTTGTGTTTGACAGTATAAAAATGAACATTTAAATTTTCTCATCGGATGGTTTATTTTGTTCTTCTGTATTGGGTTTTTTTAGTGAAATATTCTTCCACGATTTTTATCAGTGTATTAAATAATGCATGAAACTCTTCTGAAGTTTTTATTTCTTTTATGTCGCAACTATTTTGCGATATAAACACGTGATCGTGTTTACAACCCTAATAACGGCCTTTTTTCTAAATCTTGATGTAAAGCGTTTCGGCTCTAAATCAGGCATATCACTGAAGAATTTATTTTTGGATTTTAATACGCACAAAAGAGTTTATTTATTTCTATATTATTTAAAAAAAAGGATTCTAAAGAAACTTTTTAAATTTAACACAATTCGAAAGTTTAAACGAAAGACAAATATGTATTATTTCTGATTCATTAGAATTTTAATTTTGTTTAACTAAAATACCATGCCTTTATCTAAGATAATGTTTTGCAAGTTCTTTTGGATAGAACTCTCTTGTCATTGCTACAATTAAGGGTCGGAATATAATTTCTCTTTCTTCCGATGTTCCTACTTCCTCTAAGTGCAGATTGCTTTCTTTAATCGCCATGACTATTTATTTTATAACTCTAATTATGCAGCGTTCTCTAATGAGCCTTTCTTTTCTATTGGTAACGTCATTTTTAGAAATAAATTAAGCGATTTTCATTAAAATTAATTAATTTTTTATTTTATTTCAAAATTTATTAGTCTTAAAAGGTGTCGAATTTTAGAGCGATCTGCCAAAAGGCGTTGTTCAGAAATTCTAGAAGTTAAATTTGTTTGTCAAGAACATACAAAAAACTTCTTATTTTCTACTATTTATAATGATAACAACAATTCAGAATTGCTAGTGATAGAAATTTGCGAATTGCTTTGCTATCTGCCGAAACGCGTTGCGTAGCGATTCTAAAAAATATTAAAGTCACTTCAGGGTGTATTAGTATTCATTTGTTTCTCTATTATTTAACAATTCGATGGTTGCTAATTAAAAGAACTCAACTTACGATGTCAGTTTAGAAAGAACACACCTGTTTTAGAAATATTTATAACCTGAAATGAATGATTTTTAATCATTTCAAAATTGCTGTCAAATTATAAAAACTTCTTAATTTGAGATAGGGCTTTTCTAACCAGCCACCATAGGTTAGGTTCTTTTAATTAGCAACCATCGAATTAGTGAAATGTAATATTTTGCTATTAATAAACAGATAATTACGAACTATAAAGCGATCTGCCGAAAGGCGTTGATGACCAATTCTAAAGATTACTAAAGTCACAAGAAGCGTCTATCTAGTAATCGTTTGTTTTTCCGTTTGTTAATAATTAAAATCACAAAAAATTGTATGGCTAATTAAGAAATTATAAATGTTTTTGCCTGTTACAGCTGTATTATGCTATTTACAGGAAATATTCACACCTCAGCAAAAAAGAATGCAAATTAATTTTTAGTCCCAAAAATTATTTAATAAATATAGACTATTAATTTTTTTTTAACAATCACAATCCCACTTTTGACACTATTTTAGCTGTTATGTCCGAGCGAGGCAAGTCTATTAATTATTTAGTTAAAACAATCAATCGATGTCAAGAAATAATCGCTAAGATGTTAGACGTGAATTCTAACTGTTATATTTTTGTTTTAGGGATTTGTTATTGTAATATCAGACCTATGGTGTCCGAGTGAAACAAATAATGAATATTCCTGTTACATCCCAATAACACGAATTTACCTTAAGGGTGTTCATGATAAATAAATTTTCTTTGTATTATCATGATATGAAAACTTCCTTATGGTAACAAAACATGAACTTGTCAATCTGCCCTATCATAAGTAGAATTAACGATTTTCAAATGGTAATAGGGTTTATTACCGACCGCACGATGCAGTTTTTGAAACCTGAAATATTAACCTATGATTATGTGAGATAGACGATTTTATATTTTTAATGATATTATTAGCCTCGATCTTACAATTGTAAGAAAAGTGCGAGCTGAAATTTATAAAAGAATAATTGCTGAATATGATAATTAGGCGCGTGAAGTACGTAGCGCTTCTATAATTAACCCGAGCTTGCAGCTGGCTATTTGCGCATCACGCGTACGCTTGCCCCGGCACGCGTGATAAACAAGTGGGCCATTGCAAGTACGTGGATCTTTTACGCTTGAGTTGCATAAACCAAGACACCGTTTTATGAGAAATATAACTCTTATGATAAGCTCTCGCTACTCTTAAGATCTATGGAACCTTTCAGTAATTCTTTTAACGGCCTTAATAAACACAGATTGTCAAGGTATTATCAACCGACTTGAAGACAGTCTTCTCACATAGTCATGACTATAAAGCCTTATATCTCTGTCATAAATATTATAATATTTATATATATACTTCGCTCTTTCTGCGAGTCTATTACATCTGATGTGCTACCTCAAGTGTTGGTGGGAATGGAAATGCACATCTTTTAATATGCTAATTATAAACATCCCCAGGGTAATTGATATATTTGTTATAACAACTTCTTTTACTTACCTCTGAGAACTAAGATTAAGTAGAGTTTAGAAACGTTTAAATAATATTGATATAATCTTCGCTATTTCATTCTGCGTGAAGATGAGAGTGAAATATCTAAAGATGCGAATTCTTTCTGAATGATCTGTTGTTATAAGCCGCATTTGGTCACGTAAAGACTCATCTTCAACGCACGTATACTATTTTTCGAAAACGATTCAGCTTATAGACAGAATTGCATTCTATGAAATCGTTGAGCAGCTGCAACATAGGCATGATCTCCAGACGAATGAAATTTTTTGTTTGTATCGATGGAATGAGATCTCAAAGACATGCTGAGAGAATAGAGTTTTGCATTTTCTCGGACATCTGAGAATTAATCCATTGGATACAGTTTAAATTTAGAATACTATCATCTTAAAAAGCACGTCGCAGGGCGACTGTTTGGCGATCGTGTGCACAAACCTAGCGTATAAAAACGATACGTGGTGCAGGTGGCCAATGGTTTATAGAAACCATCATTATTCTTAATAACCAAAGGAATAAACAAGAGCTAAACGTGATTTTAGCTCCCGACTCTCCCACTTATGGAATAATTGCCAGTATAGAAGCACAGAGTTTCTCTCTGGAGTTGTCAATTGCTTAGTGCAGTCTTCTTCGATTGCACTAATCAGAGTTTCGAAACAGTTATCGTTTAACCTTAGTTGTTCTAATCCTAGTTTCCAACTGATCTAAGTTTTTTCGTTACTTGTAAGCTAGCATAGACTAAAAACAAAGTGTGACATCACAACCGTTCGGTAAATCCAAATTGCAAAAAACTCTCTGCGCCACATCAACGAATAGTGAACATTGTCTTAATCTACTGTACCAACATTAAATTTTGACCATTTCTCTCAAAGGAAAGGTAGATTGTAAGTAACTTTTAATATTATTTTCGCACACACTGTAGTACACGAAATTCTTGTTATTGAAAAACTTTTCAAGACACTATCATTAAATACAGACTAAGATTAAACTAAATACGCCTTTTTTTATTTGACTTCTAAAAATTAGTAATATTTACCTTTTAATAAATCAACTTCGACTAAAATTATTAAAGCCTAACAACGACGCACCCCATAGGAGCGATAGAAGCCAACGATCTCACATAAAAATAAATGGTTAAGACATACCAACTTGACTTAATCGGCCTACTTTATCTCCACTATTAATTTTATAATTAGTTATTATTAATTAACAAATCCTTCTGCTCGGGATGTGACAGCTGATTTAGTGGCAGCGGTGGGATCGGCTTTCTTTCATTGTGAACGTTTTTTTTAATTTTGTTTAAAATTGAAACAATATTTCAAATTTTCTTTGAACTTAAGTTTGAAAACACTATAAAATTCTACGTAAAAACACATTCTTCAAAGCTGTTAAAAAATTTTTCTTATAAAAAGTTAATTTTGGTTTTTTAGGAGAAAAAGTTTTGTTCATGTGCCTTTCTTTCTTAAGCTCGATTTTAAGGCGTCATACAATTCTTGTTATACATTTGATTTGGGATGTTCCATCGAAACCGGTTTCTAGCCTTCTTGGCAGATTTCGGGGTTCGTCATCGACATTTACAGCCGATCGGCAGATCTTTAGAACACCTAATTTTGATGATATAAGGGATTCGAACACTTGAAATTAAAATTTTAACAGTGACTAACGTTAAACGTATTTTCTATTTGGTGTATAAGAGATATCTTTTGTCTGATTTTCTTAATATCTAGGTTCAGTGCTGACTAGGTGCGCTCTGAGGTATTAGTGTGAATGGGAATTTAAACTTAGTTATTTAAGGGCTTGGGTTTATCGCAGAGTTGAAAAGCCTGTGTAAAACCTCCTTTTATTTGCTTGCTATTTTACCACTATTGAAAATATACTTTGACATTTTGATTCAGTGCCGAATAGGTGCGCTTTTAAGTGTCATTAATCCTTTTATCCAGTGTCGAATAGGTGCGTTTTTAAGGAAGTATATTAGTGTACTGTATGTTTGATCATTACTAAAGTATACTTTGACATTTTGATTCAGTGCCGAATAGTTGCGCCTTTAAGTGTCATTAATCCTTTGATCCAGTGCCGAGTAGGCGCTTTTTTAAGGAAGTATATAGAATGACTAAGAGAATCAGATAAAAGAGATTATTGTCACCAAAAGATCAAAACTTAAGATAAATTTTCTTAATGTCATCACAAGACATTAAAAAATAGACGTATAAAATGTCGTAAAAATAAAGTTATTGAGCGTAAATGGAAAGAAATAAGAACAGAACTTTTTCCTGATTTCGCAAAAAATTCTTCCGATTCAACTCCTAAAAAAGTAGCTAAGAGAAAACGGGAATTAGATTTAATAATCACTGAACTCAATCAGGAATTGCAAAACTCAACAAATTCACAAATTAATATATTAAACACATAAATAAACAACTTTTTGTGCTAAGAAATTTTATGCAAATAAATTATTGAAAATTCATATCGAAAACGATTTATAGCCTTCTTTTCAGACTTCGATTTCGTCATTGACATTTATAGCCGTCCGGCAGATCTTTTAAGTTATGCATTTCAACTAATTTACTACATAAACTTAAACTTTCATAAATATTTAAAAATTCCTATATTTTGATCCGTTGGAACCAATTTTTTGTGTAGGTCATTGCTTTTTTTTCCTTTTTTTATAAAAATAAAAAAACAAAAAACACTAGATATTTCAAAGAAAGACTATGCCTTTATTAGTGCGACGATTCGTCAACATTTTATTGACCTCTTCAGGCTGAACAAATTATTATTGAATTTTAATATAAAGAAGAGTTTTTTAACACCCACAACACACGATCACAAAAATTAGAAAATAGAACTTACCTAAGATGAGAAGTTAATTATAAATATTCATCTCAAAAGGTGAAATTGTCGGTGCTTACATTTCAGAAGCGAGGTACAAACTGTCAAATTTTAATATTAAGAAACAGAGACTCGGAATATAAACAATTTACAATAAAATAAATAGACTTCCGCAACGTAGACAATATACAAATATCAGTTAGAGATAATAAAGTATAAATCGAAGATATTATTAAGACAAATATTTGGTTTGGAAAAGTTTTTTGTATATATTATTAAGATTATCAACATTCTCTTTTTTATTAATACTGTTAGAATCTTGGTTAATAAACAACATTTCAGATAATAATCGTTTTTTCCAATCTTGTTCAACATCAACAATAAAAGCATTTGTAAAATCAAATTCATGTTTATACAGAGCACAATGTTAAAAAATAACCTGATTAGTACTTTTGTTAGTTCACGTTCTTTAATTCGTATTTTCAGCATTCTCTTAGTTTCGCCATAGTACACAGCTTCGCAATTTTTACACGAAAGCTTATAAACTACACCTGTTCTTTCCCATTTCTCTGTAGGGTCTTTGCCTAGTTTAATAACACTTTTGAGAGATTTTTTGACTTTGGGAGTAGAACACATATCGTGATTTTTTAGATTATATTTACATTTCGAAAAAAATTTTTGGTTTTTAAATGGAAGAATAATTTTTTATTTTTTTGCGTGTAAAGATATTTTAAAGTCAATAAGTTCTTTGTTATTGGAACTCTTTTTCATCTTTTTACTATGATTTATCCTTCTGGAAATACAAGTATTGATAAAGTTCAAAGGATAATTATTGTTAATTAACAATTTTTTTACTATTTAAATATTTTTATTATGAAAGGATTTGTGTAAAAGAGAAATAGCTCTGTCGATGAAGTTTAAAATAATATTACGTTTTAGATTCAAAGGATGGTTAGACAAGAAATTAAAAAATCTGCCAGTTGACGTTGGTTTTTGAAAAAAACTGTCAGTTATAAGATGGTTGTTTTTTCTTATTATAGTTAAATCAAGAAAATTTAGTTTTTGGTCAACTTCCCATTCATTGGTAAATTGTAGTTTTTTATGAAAACTATTAAAAACTTGAATTACTGTATCAACAAATTCTTTGTGTACCCAAAGGATGGTATCATTGACATATCTAAAGTAAAAGGTTACATTACAATTATATTTCTCTTTAAGAATACAAAAACAAGATTGCTCCAAGTCCTCCATACAAATATCAGCAAAAAGGGGGGAAATCTGTGAGCCCATAGGTGATCGATGGATTTGATAATAAAACTTTCCATTAAATTTAAAAACGGTATTATTAAACAAAAACTTTGTTGTATGTATTATGTCACTGTAAGGGATGTCACATTTGTTATCAATTTTTTGGTAACGTTTATCAAGGCTCTGTATTACTAAATCACAGAGAACGTTAGTAAACAAAGCACTCACATCAAGTGATAACAAAACGTCATCTTTGGGTATGGTAAAGTTTTTTAGTTTATTTTTAAGTCCAAAACTATTGTTAATATGAAAAGCTGGAAAAGGTATACACTTAATTAATTTTTTATAGAGGACTTCGGCATGAGTATGATTAGGAGAATTAACGCAAGAGACAATCGGTCTAAGTAGGGCATTTGCCTTATGGATTTTTGGTAAACCATAAAACAAAGCCAACGTTTTGTCCGTCTGAGTAAGAGCGTTATTGTGAAATTTTATAGACAAATATCCGTTGTTATTTAAACCTTTAACACCGACAATTTAACCTTTGGTGATGAATTATTATAACTAACTTCTCGTCTCAGGTTAGTTCTATTTTCTAATTTTTGTGATCATGTGTTGTGCGTGTTAAAAAACTCTTCTTTATATGAAAATTGAATAATAATTTTTTCAGCCTGAAAAGGTCAACCAAATGTTGAGGAAACGTCGCACTAATAAAGACTAATTTTCTACCTTGGAAAACCATAGATTAAGATTGTTTGCGTTCAAATGCTATAATATTTTTCATTTTTAGAAAGAAGGCGATATAATTACACTTTTATATACATCATATCTAATCAATTAAAAGATTCAGAAAGTTGTTTTATAAGAGATCGTTCCTTGCCTATAAATTTAATAAACGAAAGCGAATGGTCGTCTTTAGTGAACATAGACCAATCTGAAATATTTATCCTGAGAAACGCCACTATAGTAATTCGCGAAAAAATCAACATCAATGTAGAAAACCGTATCGTAAAGTTTCAAGTAATTTCAAGCAATAATAATAACGAACTTTTTGGAGTAGTAGGCTCTTCTTTTACGGACGAAGCGAATGTAGATTATCTCTGAAATTTTATTATTAGGATATGCTTGATCATTGGTCACAAAAAATTCTAAACCGACTTCGATACAATATACTTTCAGTACATTCAGACTTATTAAAAAGGCGAGAAGGAAGTTTAATTTACGATTCTTCTTTAAATATAAATTTAATCAAAGAAGACCAAATAGAAGATTTTGTCCAAATTAATTATTTAAAAATTTATATAATAAAAAAAACTTTATCAACAATAGGTGTGATCGAGATAACAATATTGCATAAAAACATTAAGTTTAACATTATAAATTCTATTACCAACTCGGAAATAAGCGGTTTTATAAGAAAATCACTTTTGCGCGAACTTTATTTACCCATTCCTATTAACAGCTAAAAGTGTTAACAAAAAATATATATAATAATAAATAAATAAATCAAAAGTTTCAAGTTATAATTCATCGAAAATCCATCGGTATTAAACAAAATTACTGACGATACTAGAGAACCATCATTTAACGAAACAATCAATCTTACACTTAGCGATGCTATGGTAACATCCATGGCTGAATGTTTCGCCCTGCAATAAGCCACACTTAATATTCCTGTTTTCGATGGAAAAAACATGCCTGTTAGAGATTTCGTTCAAGACATAGAAAATGGAAAATCGAGTGTACCCCCTAATTGTGAGAATCAATATGTAAAAGTAGTTTTGTCAAGACTGAAGGGTACTGACAGGGATAGTATTTATGGTAAAGCATTTGACGACATAGATGCACTGATTCATCATCTGAAACAGCGATTTGTACCCAGGAAAACTTATTCTTGGTACTTGCATGAAAGAGCAACAATTAGAATGTACAGATCAGCATCAGTTAGCGAATTTCATGATCGCATATTATCTGGTGCTCAAGCGGCGCTCGAAGATAAATATGTGAATGTCTTAACACTTTTTCCACCTTTGAAGGATTGTGCTCTAGATGCAATCATTCGTGGATTACCGGATGAAATTTCAGCAATAGTGGAGACGCAAAATCCGACTACTTTAGAAGCATTAAAGCATGTCATTAAATATGAGAATAGACACCAATTACATACACAACGTTATAATGACTATAGATATTCGCAATCTAATTATTCTAATTATAGAGATCCAAGCCCTACCCCTCAAGTAAGATTTGCCTCTTCACCTGAAAGAAATTACTGACCCAAACAAAATCCACCTGGAATAATTAATCCAAATGAAACATTATTAAGAGAAAGAAATCTGTACCCTCGAACACAATTTTCTCCAAACATACTTGCAAGGTCTAATTTAAACTTTAACACAGCTCGTGGTCAAGACACAACCATGAGCGAAGAGAAGACAGAGCGTCAAGCAAGCATACGAATTTTATTGAAACGAGATGAGTCTACTAAGCAGGAATAAATAAGGAATCACCAGTAATAAAAGTTACTTTTCCTTCATTTAAAAATAAAAACGGATGGCGCAGACGTAAACATCATTAAGCTGACTTCCTTAGATAAAGAAGTGATAGTGACTGAAAGTAATTCTATAGAAATAACAGGAATAACTGAGGTGAAAATCTCTACATTAGGAACAGTAATGCTCAAAATAGAGGATTCTAATGTAAATTTCCATGTCACATCACCTGATTTATTTCTAGAAGTTGACGGTATTTTGGGAAGAAAATATTTACGCCAAGAAAAGGTTGAAATCTCTTTTTGGCATAACATTATAGTTACACATTCCAATCCAACTAAACCTATTTCGTTTATTGATTATGAAAAATTAAATCTCAATAATGATGAAGAAAATGAAAGCAGTTTAGATACAAAAGGAAACCATGTTCATAAACCTTTTGCTTCACTCGCAAGAACTAAGCAGATAATACCTGTTAAGGTATTAAATGAACAAATTAGGCAATGATATTTACCTTCGATACAAGTAAAGGAAAGTATACATATTGGGGAAGCTGCCGTGACAAATTTTAAAGGATACTGTCACGTATGTGCTATAAATACCACTGAAAATGATGTAGAAATAGAAATACCACCACAAGAACTCATCCCATTCGAATTTTATAATATTCCAGGGGAAGAGTTTAGTGAAGACACGGAAGACGAGGATAATTATTCAACAACTGATAGATTTGAAGCAGTTGTCGATCATTTACATTTATCCCATCTGAATGCTGAAGAAAAGGATAAGGTAGTGGAAATTGTTCGGGAATATCAAGACATTTTTCATTTACCTGGCGAAAAATTAACACCGACCCATTTAGTTCAACATCATATTCATACAAGTATTGATATTCCTGTAAATACACGACCAGATAGATTTCCACCTTATCAGAATCAAGAAATAGAAAAAGTAATAACAAGTGTTACATCCCTGTAACTAAATTTTCTTCTATTTTATAAAAACTCAAAATCATTAAGAAATCTTTTTCTAACAGAATCCTAAAAGTGCATCAAAATATTAGAAATCCACATTCTTGTGAAATTGTAATAATCTTGGACAAGAATGTTGGCACACATAATATTAGAGATATGATATGTTCTGCAGGCACGCGTCAATGCTCGACGACCGCTTTTCGGTAATATGATCATCACTAATGTTAAAATTATTATAAAAGAAAAGCCTTTTAGAAATACTTGTATTATGAGTAAAAATAAACACAGAATAGTAAAAAATACAAGCTTAGCTAGCCAAGAAATGATCTTCGGTAATACGATAATAACTTATGAGAATAAAGTCGCTTATTATCGAAGAGAAGTCGTCGAAGAAAAGAATACTTTGTTTTGATGAGTTTAAGAATGTAGAAATCACAGAAAAGCTCGTAGCCAGAGATACAGTTCCAAACATAGAAATATAGTAATCCGAGTATCACTATTAAATGAATTTTCTTGTAAAAATAAAAACGAGGTAAATTCTTATTTTAAACGTATTCTTGGACACGTCTGAACAAAGAAATCGCTGATATATCTATTTCAAATGTCACGTACTATTCCAGAGCTTTTCTTCACTTATCATAAAAATTTCACTATATAAGATCTAGTTTTTCTACTGAGAGATGTCTTATACTCTATGATCTCGTTGTATTCACATCGAGCGAGCCGACAAGTGTCTTTTATAAAAAGTTAATATAGCTTATGACATCTAACAGTAAAGTTCTATCACCGAGAATCGGTTAAAAGCAGCATAGCCTATCGCTTGACTCGAGATTAGATTCTTCAAGTACGAGTGCCTTGTCGTATAAGTGATATTGTATAAAATTAAAGTGTAACCACGAACTTAAAAAGAGGGTGGAACGTTGTAAACATCCCACAACGGATTGTACGTCCTTTGAACGACTCCATCCCTTAATTACATTATTGTAATCAACTATTAAGAACAGCTTTGCCCTCTATCGAGGTAAATTGTAAGTACAGAACATTAGAAATCAGCACGCCATTCCTCAGTAAGTTTGATCCTTTAAGAATACAAAATTCTCACTTCTCGGGATGTAACACAAGGATGGTAACTGAAGGAACCATAAAACCTTAAAAGTCTCCGTACAATTCACCTGTGTTAATAATCCCAAAAAAGTTAGACGCAACAAGAAAAAGAAAATGTAGAGTTGTAATCAACTTTAGGAAACTGAATTAAAAAACTGTTAGAGATGCTTATCCTCTCTCATGTATCTCCGAAATTCTTCAGAATCTTGGAAGGGCAGTTTATTAGTCGGCATTTGTCTTAGCTAGTGGATTCCGTCAGATTTAATTAGCATAAAAGCATAGAGAAAAGCCGGCCTTTTCAACTTTAAATGGACATTACGAGTATGTCAGAATGCTTATGGGCCTGCAAAACTCACTTGCGACTTTTTAACGGTTAATGGACCAAATTTTACATGGATTGCAAGGTTCAGAAGTGATAGTATACCTCGATGACATTGAAGTATTTTCATCTGTTTTAGAAAGTCATAATGAGGAATTGAGACGACTATTTAATAAACTAAGAAATGCTAAGTTATCTCTTCAACCTGAGAAATATGAGTTTTTATTTAAGGAAATTCAGTACTTAGGGCATGTAATCAGTAGTGAAGGAGTAAAGTCAAATACTACTCACAGGTTATGACACCAGCAGAAGAAAACTATTTAACCACAGAAAAGGAATGTTTAGCAGTACTATATTCAGTAAAACATTTTAGGCCTTTTCTATATGGACAAAAATTTACATCAGTAAGCGATCATAGCCTCTGCGATAGATAAACTCAGTTAAAGAACCAAGCCAACGACTAATTCGATGGAGATTGAAACTACGAGACTACGATTACACATTTAAATACAAACCCGGTAAGTTGAAATCTAATGCGTCGGTAAGCCGATGCATTGTCGCAAATTCCCATCATCATCGAAGACAACACGAAAGAAGAAGACCACAAAGAAACTCAAGTAGTCAAGCTACTCCCTATGCAAACGCGCCAAAACACGAAGTTAACAAATGAAAAGGTTAAGCCAACTATTAGTTACAGATCAGTAAGACCGCTTATGTGAAGGCCAAGATTTCTAGCTTTAGAAATAAAAAGTCAACGGCATTATTAAATCCATCGACATCCAAAGATGAGAATATAGAAAGTTCAACATCTTAAATATCCGAAACTCAATATATAGAGTTACATGAAGAGAGTTCCATAGGAAAACAACTTTTACGCCGTAAATCAGAATCAAAATCTAAACAATCAATTCCGAATTATCATGAAGGAAGCATTAGTAGTAATAATAGTTCAGTCAAAACTGGAAAAGAATAAAAACCTCCGCCTATTCTAAGGAAACGAAAAAGTGTTTTGCCTAGTTTAAAAATTTCTCTAAAATCATATTCAGATCCTTCTTTACCTCAAAGCGCTCCACCCCAATGTCCTTTACATTTGACTTACGTAATTGTTACGGAAAAAGATAAGATTCAACTTGATGACAAAATTGCATTACGAGTAAGCCCTCCTAACACATATAGTGAAGATAGTTCTTCAGAGGAAGATAACAACATAAACGAGCAAACGAATGAAACAGATGAAGAACTCCCACAACAACCTTTAGAGGAGAATGCAGCCTTAAGACAAGGTACGTCTAAAAATGCTGATACTGTACAATTATTGACACCTAAAGATACCACTAATGTCAATACAGTAACACAAAAAGAATTGCAAACTTCTGTTTCCAAGTTTGATCAGTCCTTAAAATCATATGGCTATTGGTTTGATAATGAAATAACATATGATCGAGAAGCTATTCCAAGAATATTGACTGCATAATCCGAAGGAGAGAACGATGAAGAACTATTACAAGCTATACAAGAATTAGAACCTGAAAGTGAAACTCAGTTTTCTCGTCGTGTAGAAGCCGTCATAAATTGGAGCCAAGATAAAATAAGGGAATAAGACTATAGAAAGTACTACAGAAAGTACTACAGAAATGTCTTCAAATGAAGATCAACAAAATCCACAAGCTTTAGAAATGCAACCACGTAAAAGTTTTAAATTCAAACCTACAGTAAAAATGCAGTCTTTTCATTCAGAAAATACCCATTTTACCCATGCCCCTAAGGCTGAATCGACCCCACATCCTTTCAGGAGCACGAATTTAAGGCCTAGTGTAAAAGATATTAATTCACTAAAAGACGATAAATTATCAACTGAAACTCCGTTATTATATTCAACAAGTGTTCACTCACTTTCCGATACTATTCAACCAACAGCTAAGGTTCCATATCAACCTGATTATCTCTTTGAAGCCCGTTCAAAATTAAATAGTAGTAGAGAAAGTTTAACGTATATAAAAGATGATTATATACATTTCCTGTCAGCTGATTGTGAATTTAATACTCCTATCAGTAGATTGCTAATAGAGATCGGGGCATTGGATCCTTAGGCAATCAAAGATATAAAACCAAAAATAGGACAAGTCATAATTACTCCCAGAGATAAATTTAAAGCTTATACTCTGATAGTACAGCAAAAATATTATGAAGAAATTAGAAGAGAATATCTAGAAACAGCTCTTCAGAACTTAGTAAAGGTCCTCCTAAGTAAAAAAGCTAATTCTGTCAGAATATCTATTCAACGTAACATGACAGATGAACTTTCTAAGAGCACTCTTTTAGACGCAATAGCTAGAAATTTCGATCAAACAAATATTAGTGTAACTATATGCTACGGAAGTGTAGTTTCTCCCAAACCAGAAATACAAGAACAAATAATTATTAAAAATCATAATAGTAAATTTGGAGATCACAAAGGAATGAACAAATTTACAGGAGAATACGTGAAAAATATGTTTGGCCTGGTATGAAAGAACAATTTGCTGAATTTGTAAAAAAATGCACAATATGTCAAGAACAAAAACTTATCAGGGTAAAAACCTGTCAACCCATGCTCTTAACTGACACTCGGTTGGATACGTTCGATAAGGTATCCCTACATACTGGCGGAAAATTGCCAACCACATCCGACAGAAACCAGCACATTCTTACAATACAAGACAATTTATCTAAGTATTGCATAGCGGTACCTATACCTGATATTACTGCTACCACGATAGCTCATATCTTAGGAACAAACCAATTTTCTCAATTTGGGTCTCCTAAAGTTATACTATCTGATAGAGGCACAGCATTTACAAGCACGTTGTTTAAAAAATTATCAAAAATTTACGGTATTAAACAAGTCACTACTTCTGGTTCTGTTCATCAAGCGAGAAAGTTCACTCCTTTTGAAATAATCTATAGGGAAATAGCTAGAACCCCTACTTCTTTTCCAATTAATGAAAAGTTAGAGACTTATGGGTCTTATTTACAAGAACTCATTATTAGGGTACTTGAACTAAAAAACTTAGCTGCAAAAAATTTAATTAATAGTAAGGAAAATTCAAAAAGTAACTACGATAAACAAATAAAACCGTTTACAGTTAACGTAGGTGATATGGTATATGTTTAAAAAAAAGTTAAATTACTTAATTAATTTAATTTAATTTAATTATTAAGTTAAATTAGACAGTCAATATTATGGTCCTTATAAGATATACAAAAAATTAGACAAAAACAATGTCCTCTTAGAAAGCAAAGAAGGAAAGCTCTTTCAAAAACACGCAGACAAAATAAAACTTGCTTATTGTTAAGAATTTGCATACTAATACCATTCTGTTTTATTTAGAATTACAAGGATGGCATCAATTGTTACCAAACAATTACAAATTGTTAAAGGTCAATTATACCCGTCCTACATTCTTCCTAAGAGGAAAGAAGAGGAATTTGGATTTCTTAAGGCACCATTAGAGGAACTATCATTTAAAAACGGTTTATCTAAACCTGTAAGTAGATATATAAGGGCACTTCTGTATAGTAGATTCCTTCTACCGACATTATCGACCTTCAAAGGTGGAATTTCGAAGTTGCGAAATTAATTTTTCATGCATTTCAGGGTATGATTTGTGACTTCCTGTTTCGCAATTGTTAAGGCGAAGGTGGAATGTTGCAGTGGCGGTGGTTTCTTTTCATGCTTATTTTCAGAATAATTTAATAGTTTGAGAGATCAGATTTTCAGAATTTAATTATCTTAAATAACATTGATAATTTCACATTTTGAAGAACTGTTGCTATTAAAAATGATTTTTATTACCACTTGTAGCAGCTTCTAGGAAACTTTTTTATTAATATTGCAAGTTTTAAGAAATTATACGAATTCTCTTATCTTATCTTGATTGAGATCTCTTTGATCTTTATGAATCGGTATTTTTTCAAAGGTGGTTCTCGAAATTGTTCTTAATAAATCTAATTTTTTATAATCAAATAAAAAGTTGTCAACAGCATGTGGGTATATAAGAACGATTATGAGAGGTTTTGGATCAGTTTATTTTTTGAAATCATACTGTTCAATAGATGAATAGTGTTAAGACTCAAGAATTGACAGCAAAGACACTTGAATTACACTGGAGATTAAAACAGTTCTCTACTTAAATTTGTGAGTTAAATAAGTTAGTGAGTGAATTGCAAGATTTTCGAAATTTGACAAAAAAATTTTCTAAAATAAACATAATTGAAAAAAAATGAATTTACAAAAATTAAACAGCGTTGGTCAAGCAATCTTGCTTAATAAAAAAAAGATAAGTGAATTAGAATTAAATAAATTGTATATTCTTAGTGATATCAAGAAAGTAAACACTAAATATGGAATGAGAATTCTAGTGGAAATCGACGGTGAGTTTAGTGTATTTTTGCCAAGAAGAATGTACTTTGCCATAACTGAAGAAGATGAAAAATTATTTCTATACTTAAAAAAACGTGCTGTTAATAAAAAGTTGGCTTTGAAATATCTTGGAGGTGAATTTAACCAATTAGTACTACCGTGTATTGACCAGCGTTTTCAAGCACTATGTCCAGCGACATTAAAAAACATGTATAATTTTATTGTAGAATCCATTGTAGAAATTCTACTGCAAGAAAAGAATGCCTATAGTAAGAAAGAAATTGTATTTTATATACACAATTGAAGAAAAAACATGTTAATTAGGCAAATTGAAATGAAATGTGAATTCATTACCAGCTGAGAATATAAGGTACTTTTAATTGATATGATAACATTTAATATTGAATATTTATGTATTAAAGTATGTAAAATATTTTCTAAGTTAAAAGTGTTAAAGAATGAATGAAAATATTGTATTTTGTAATGAATTATATTAAATATTTCATCTTCAGAATCTTGAAATATGAATAAAACGAATATGTATTAATGACCAATGCTTTATTAATAAATTAACCATACAAACATTACAAGTCAGATTCATTTATCTAACTGTTATGATCATTATCAAATCCTAACCATTTTACAAATAATTTTTTACCTTGTTTCCTAATAACTTTCTCTACTAAAAAAACATCAGGATATTTAACTTTATATAGTTCTTGTTCGTAAAAGCTTCCAGCGATTGGGTTTTCCTGATAATCTTTAAGAAGATATGTCACTGGTTCAGTATTTTTAATATTACTTACAGTGAATATTTCTGTAGTCCAATTAGGAGTATAACTTTTTTCAAAAATATGTTTAAAATTACTTATACGCACTCTATCTCCTATTTGAAATTTAAGTTTCTTTAGTATTTTATTAGATGGTTTCTTTTTTTATAAATATTAAGCAATATATCTCTTTCATTTTTAGCTAATACATCTTGCGGCTTCATTTTAATAGTTCGATGTTTTGTGTTGTTATAAGAAGATATTAAATCAGCTAAAATATCTATCCACTTATAATTACCATTTAAACTAAATTTCATCCACATTTTATTTTTTAAAGTACGATTAAACCGTTCACAAATTGACGCTTTTAAATTACTATAAGTAGAATACATATTAATACTATAATTTTTCATGAGATTTTCAAAGTATGAATTGTAGAATTCTTTTCCTTTATCAACTTGTAAATTCTTTGGTACACGTCCTTTGATAATGACAGATTTCATAGCTGCCGTTACATCTTCACCTTTTTTAGATTTAACAGGAACAGCCCATGAAAATTTCGAAAAAATGTCAATGATTGTCAATAGATATTTGTAACCATTATTTTCTCGTGCATAAGGAACCATCTCTACTAGATCAGCTTGCTAGGTTTCATCAATACCACGAACATCTACAATTCTTCGTTTATAATTTCGTCTTGCTGGTTTATGCAACTCTTTAATCAACTGCAACTTCTTATTCTCCTCCATTTTCAAATTTTTTTTTCCAACTGCTTTCAAGTACACCTAATCTAAATTGCAGCTTCGAAAGAACTGTTGAATTACTACGAATAATTGTTAATAAATCTGCTCGCAAATTGTCTATGGCCTCATCAGTGACATCTGATGGTTTAGATAATAAACGTTTCAAAACACCTAAATTGACTGCATCATTTAGTTGTTCAGCATCAGCTACATTGTGTAATTTTTTATTTTCCATGTCAAATTGTCCATCTGCAGTAACCTTGAAACCAATACCTGGTGGCCCCCGATTCACAGATGTAGTCTGCTTAATTTGACGTCCAAACACATCGATGCTCATTTTGAGAATGATATTAAAGATAAAGAAACTTCACTTAATTAATTATTCTAGCTTCTTTTAACTCCTCAATAATAGAAATGATTTCATTATTGTGATTGGAATTACCAGCAGCTTGAGAAGATAAAAGTAGACGCAACCGGTCTACTAATTCATTTGGATCATCCCAGTAAACATAATCAGTTTGATGATTTTTCTTACCAACCATATATTTTGGTATTAAACCTTTACCTTTTGTAGAACGAGTTACTCTAGCGTTTTTTTTTGCAGGTGATGGTAGATCTATTTCTTTTGCTATAAAATTTTGAAATTTGAGACTTTTATCATCACGAATAGCACCATCAATTTTATAATATTTTTTATGCGCGGTTGTTGAAACAACAATTTTTGCAAAATTTGTACGATCCTCTAAACTTATAAAATTTTCTTCTGGTTTTTTCTTAAATAATAGTTCAAGTAAACCATTTGTTGCAGGATAAATTGAATTGTTAACTAATACAGTATTTTCTGTAAAATTTATTTGTGAATCACCAACCATTAAATTTCCTTTTACTTTGCGAACACAATAGGAACTATCTAGATCTTTTTTCTTATTTTCTAACATGTTAAGATAAACATTTATAATATTATTATTATTAGTATCAGGAACATTTGTTGATGAATTTAAAATTT
>WNHD01001797.1:3658-28797 GCA_011057455.1 Ganaspis sp. Gsp50 | reverse complement strand
TGTTAGTACAAATTTAAATAAAATTAATGATAAAACAAATTCAAGTAGTAGTAGTATATTGGTTTGACGTTGGCGCTGTACGAAGTACTTCGGCCATGACCGGGTGATTAACAAATTCAAAAAAGCGCACCTGAATGTGCGCAGACGCACTAAACACCGGCAGTGACTTACGAATTGTTACTAACAGAAATTTTCAAAGCAACAAGCTTGCAACAAATCGTATTTTAAATTATGAAAAACAGGATATATTGAGCATCAAAAACTTACTTTTTGCTTCAATAGCAATAAGCTAAATGTTTATTCAAATTAAATTTAAAAGACTTTTATGCATTTACTGTCATTTATTAGCATTTTTCGAGAGAATTCAATTCACCCGCACCTAAGGAAAATTTTACACTTTTGCCAAGTTCATTTCATTATTTCACTAGGAGTGATCAATATTATCGCCATTATTATAAAGTGCCACCAAGTGATGAATTCAAATTAATATCATTTCATCATTATTTTATAATATGTTTTCATGAAAAAATGAATCAAGTAACTTACTGATTTCGTTTTTATATGTTGTCTTTTTAAAATAAAAAAGTTAATTTTTTTAATGATTGACTTTAGCTTACTTTTTTTAATGTAAACTTTTGTCTGTCCATTTTGTCTGACTCTCTCCTATATCTCATGGGAGCGAAAGAGTTTAAGTATTTTGTATAGGCAGGGCTTGCACTTAAGACTTTACTAAATGTTTAGAAACACTTCAGTGCTATATGGAATTAATATTTCCTAAATGAAAGTCTCTCTATCTCTCTATATTATAAAAAGATTTCGCCGCCATTTCAGCCACAGGGGCAAAGGTCAAGGTCAAAGATCATAGCCAAATGTCAAAGGACATACAGACACAAAGATAGACGAACGGGCAGACGGTCGGACAGAAGATTTTTAAAGGAAAAGGTCAAGGTCAAAGAACGGACAGACAAAAAATAGACGGACAGAGAGACAATTCTCAAGTGACAAGGTCAAGGTCACCTTGAAGAGGTGACATCAAATTCACCTTGAAGAAACGAACTTTAATTGATCTTGATCGAGAGACAGATAGATTTTAAGCAAACGGAAAAGAAGATAGACAAGCAGGCAGGCAGTTTTTTTTGTAAACAGATTTTTAAAGAGATTTTAACCGTCGTCGCCAACGCCAAAGCTGTTATGAAGACATTTTCAAATAGGAAACAGACAGCCAGACAGGATAACAGACATGATTGAAGTCTTCACAAAGATTTCCTAAAGGGAATAAAATTATAAAAGAAACACTTATATGAGTGGCTACTTACAATTAGTTTACGAACAACTCCTTACCCTACTGGAAAATCCTCTATAGGATTCTGTATAGGAACCTATATAGGAACTATATAGTATCCTGTAACAATCTATAGGAATAATAATCTAATATAGGAATCTATATAGGACCAAATCCATTTTAAATAAGGCAGGCGGATAAGTTCAAATTTTTTATTTAGTTGCCCATCGAAAATATTACACCGGCACACAAACAAAAATTAATTTCGAGTGGTAAAGACCTCACTAGTCAATTCTTATGTATTTTGAGTCGCTGAATCCGAATCCAAGGTTAGAATTCAAAAGTTAGTTCGCATTTTCTTTCCAACCTCAAAAAACAATAAAATTAAGTTTAAATTGTTCTAGAATTTGTAAATACTATTTGAAAAAGTCAAAACTTACACTAATGTAATCGGTGAAGTATTACCTTTAATTTAAGCCCAGAAAACTTAAAAAATAGTTAGTGGTTCCCGAGATATGAATAAAAACGTCCGCTCATGTTCTTCTTAAAAGTCACTATTTTCAGATACAATCTCAGTTTGTCTTATTTCCATGCGCGGACGTTTTGATTCATATCTTGGAAACTACTGAATATTTTTTTAATTTTCTGGGCTTAAATGAAAGGTAATACTTCACAGATTACATTAGTGAGAGTTTTGAATTTTTTAAATAGTATTTACAAATTTTACAACAATTTAAAATTAATTTTATTGTTTTTCGAGGTTAGAAAGAAAATGCGAACTAACTTTTGAATTCTAACCTCGAATTCGGATTCAGCGACTCAAAATACATAAGAATTGACTGGTGAGGTCTTTGGCACTCGAAATTAATTTCCTTTTGTGTGTCGGTGTTATTCTTCATGGAAAATGAGAGGACACGTATTTTACAGATTTGGAAATAATCCGATTTTAAAGAAGTTTTGAGCATTTTTATTTTTCACGTTGAAAATCGAAAAAACGCCCAAATAAAATTGTTTTGCATGCCATTTTTTCTAATTAAGATAATCCAATTTTCTTTACAGATTCTTATAGATAAATTTGCTTTCTTTAAAAATCTATTTGAAAATTTTTAAAATCTTTAAAATTAACAAAATGGCGGTTGATTTTCGAAAAACATATAAAATCAATTTTCTCAAAAACAACACCTTTTTTCGTAAAAAATTTTTACCATAAAATCTTTTCCATCTGACGAAAAATGACTATAAGTTTCAGGCGGGCTAAACCATATTAGTAGTTAGGATAATTTTTTTTCTGAAATTTAAAAAGTTCCATTTTGCAAGTATTTAGAATAATCTTTTTTCTAAATAAATTAAAAATTGGAACTAAAAATCTATTTATATTTAAGTAAATAAATTTTAGAGAATTTATTTTAAGTAGGTATTTATTTAATGACGGCCCAATCGTGATTAGAGAACTTGTTTACCACGTTTGTTGCTGTCAACCTTATAAAAGTGAAATTTTTGAATCCCTAAAGTTATAAGGCAATTTTTTCTATTCTCGATTGTTAGTTTTCCGAGAAGTAAGTGCATTTCTGAACTTCTCTTGCTGAACTTTTAGCATTATGAGTGAATTCCAGGTGTAATTTTTGCAAACTGTGAATCGTTGCTAGTTATTGTGATATTACTTCTAATCTCGACTGCAGATTTTAAAACTTTTTGAAAAACTAAAGATCGAGAATGGAAGATTGCTCCTATAATTTCAGGGATTAGTATCAACGAACATGGTAAACGGGTTCCATGCGTGGCTAGATCAGCTTTACACGATTGGAAAGTCAATAAATAAAAATCTCATTTTTAATAAAATTAATTGTCTAATACATATTAACTTAAATATAAATAGATTTTTAGTTACAATTTTCAATTCATTTAGATAAAAAATTCTTCTAAATACTTGCAAAATGTAAATTTTAAAGTTCAGAAAAATTTTCTTTTAACTACAAATATGGTTTAGCCCGCTTGAAACTTATAGTAATCTTTCGTCAGATGAAAAAGATTTTATGGTAAATATTTGCGCGAAAAAAAGGTGGTGTTTTTTAAAAAAGACAAATTTATCTATAAGAATCTATAAAGAAATTTAGATTATCGTAGTTAGAAAAAAAATGGCATGCAAAACAATTTTATTTTTGCGTTTTTTCGATTTTTAACGTGAAAAATAAAAATGATCACAACTTCTTCAAAATCGGATTATTTCAAAATCGGTAAAATACGTATTCTCTCATTTTCCATGAAGAATAATATATTCGATGGGCAACTTAATAAAAAATTTGAACTTATCCGCCTGCCTGATTTGAAATGGATTTGGTTATAGGTAGTTCCTACAAGGAAATCGTATGTCGATGTATAGAAATCGATATGTTCACCTATAGGGCCTATATAGGGCATATATAGATCTCTATAGGTAATTATGTGTTGACATATAGAATTGACATAGGTCACCTATACAGGATATTTTAAAGACTCCTACATAGGATGCAATACAGGTCTAATCACGAAATTCCTCGTACTCCTATATAGAATCCTATATAGTTTTCTATGTAGGTATTTATAAAGTTTCCTATTTAGGATGAAATATGTACAAAAACAACAAATTTTATATTTACATTCCTACATAGAATCCTATATAGTACCCTATATAGGAACTCCTATATAAATTCTCACACTATTAATTATTATTTCATTAATTTACTCACTTGTATCCTTTACACACTCAAACATATCATTTCGAAACATATTAACGTATCCTATTAAAACTGAATAAATTTGAAAATATCTTGTCGCTACTGAGTATCGAACCTACGTAAACTAACCACCGAACGCAAGCGCATTAAATCCTACGGCTACCGTAACTTGGCATATGTTTCAAAAAATGTTTCTCATAAGTTGCCACATATCTTCCTCTGGTAACTTATAAGGAACATTTTTTAAAACATATGCCAACTTACGGTAGCCATGGCGTTTAATGCGCTCGAGTTTAGTGGTTAGGTTACTTAAGTTCGATACTTGGTAGCGTTAATATTTTTTCAAATCTATTTAGTTTTAATAGACTTCGTTAATATGTTAAGAAATGATATGTTTGAGTGTTTGAAGGATACAAGTGTGTAAATTAATTAAACAATAATTAATAATGTGCGAACCTATATAGGAGTTCCTGCACGTATATTATATTGGATATTATATTATATTGGATTCTATGTACGAATGTAAATATATAACTTGTTGTTTTTGCATATATTTTATCCTTTATAGGAAACTTTATAAATTCCTACATAGGAAACTGTACATATAATTACCTATAGAGATCTATATAGGCCCTATACATATAAGCCATATAGGTGAACATATCGATTTCTATACGCCGACATATGATTTCGTTGTAGCTGCTACCTATATAGGATTTTTCAGTAGGGTACAACGAAGCTTTATATAATATCAACTACACGTATATAAACTTTATGAAATAATTTGCAGATAATTGTTAAAGCTTTTTGGTGAATTTCAGGGGATTTTCCATAATATTTATTTACGATTTAAAAATAAAATAAGTTTGGTACGGAGCAAATATATTCATCTTCATATACTTTAAGCAACACAGAAATTGTTTTAATTGTTTCTACAGGTATTGCATGAATACCTCTTTTCCATCCGATTATTCGTTGCATATAAGGATACAGATTCTCATAAGCATTTTCAGTGTCAATAAAACGAACAATTGCAAACTCTTTTTCCAGTGTTTCATCTACAATAAATTGTTTAATCTGGACAAAGGAACCATCATCTAATTCTGCATTGCTATTATCGGATCGTTTATTTTGTTGCACACTGGACGAAAAAATACATTTGTCTTTTACCATTCTTTTATAAGATACTGCCTGCGATGTTACTTTTAGTTTTTGGGCCCAGTTTGAATCCACTGCTTTTGGAGCTCCAAAATATCTAACTGCATTAATTTTACAATTTTTTTGAGTGTTTTTATTTTCTAAATTGAAGCAATGTCTTTGTATACGTATGGATGAGTTAGGAAAAATAGATTTCGTAACAATTAAATCACATTGACGCATGGAGAGTTTACGACAAATTTGATTAGTCACACCATTAGCAGCCTTAATCATTTTTAATATTTTCCCATTTCCACTTTCAAATACAAAAGCATTATGTGCCCAGGATGGACCCCAGTTTTCGAGGGATTTAGTCCAATGCAACAGCTGATGCACATTATAGGTCATAGCTGATTTCGTGTAAAGTTTTTCTATGTTTAGAACAAATTTTTTAAGCAGATTTTCAATATGCACTAAATCGTTTCTAGTTATAACGGGTTTCAACGCTATATAGAATGCCTCTACAAACAGAGACCAGTGTTTTAGAAACTTTGCCTCGAGATATAAAGACATAACCGTCATACTGTAGTACAAAATCCAATTTTCCCACTCTTTTGCCTTCCAATAAGCTCTGTCATTTATAGATCTGGTTAACCTCATTGCCTGGTGGGGAACTGTGACAGAGTCTAACAATTTATCAATTTTTCTTAAATCAGAAGCTGTTAATATCTTAACCCAATACTCGGTGAACTGTGATGCTATACCCAAACGAGCAAAGTGCATGTCCTCAGGTACAAACCCATCAATCATATTAAATTTGTGTAAAATATTTAAAGGAGAAACATGTTGAACACCATATAGATGTTCTTGTTCTAATTCTTTTTCATCATACTCTTGGTGATCATCAATATCATCCAAGGCACTTTCTTCTATGCTTACTTCTTCAACATGTTCGTGATAATTAAGATTTTCTAAGACTTCTTCTTGTGGATTTATCATTTCAACATCTTCATGATTATTTTCAATTTCAGTCAAAGTATCATGTGTTCTAATTAAATACTCTAAGCAACTGTGAAAATTGTCTTCGGTACGTTCCTCAGGTATCACTTCCATAATTGGAAATTTTACACAACCACCCGTGTTCGCGGCATTCCTTATGTACACACCTCGATGTAAACACCAACTACACCCGTAATAACCATTGTATGGTTTAATACCTTGCATAAGAAAACGAGCAACAGAATCAACAACGCAACAAATTGCATATGGTTTGATTAATCGTATTTCACCTTGTATACAACATTCGACTCCTGAATCTGTTAACTCGTTTGATACATCTACAAATCCTTTTAAAAGAACATTCATATCTGGTTTTGATTTTCCAAACCACAATGCACCTACAATAGTATTCTTTGTCCTTGCCTCCATTGGCAATTCATTTATCATTAATTGAACAGGATAAATTGAAAAATTACTACTTTCAAATGTTGGCGCCCCATCGCAATTAAAAGTAAGGGTCACATATCGATCTCTTTCTTCAGTCGGTAAACTTTTTACGAATTCTCTGTAACGTTTTCCGTCGTAAATATCACGGTATACTCCATTTTCAAAGACTCTATTTCGCACTACATGATTATAATAATCATCGTGAGCTTCCAAAGAAGCTTTAATATCATTTTTAATATCAAATGTCGCAAAGAAAGTATTGAAATTTTTACCATTTATTGGAAAACTATGATTGCAAGATTCACACTCTTTCTGTCTACTTGTTCGAACAAATGTGCCTGCATAATTAAGACATTTCGGACAAATAGCATGATATTTAACAAATTCTGTTGAGAAAAATAATTTGTCAATCAAGTAACCAGTATTTGGTAAAATACTTGATGTAAACATGCAATTTATTGTTTGAAATAATTGTGTCGTTGCTGTATGAGTCAGTTCGTTGATAATAACGAATTTTAACAACATTAGCAAGAGTTCCCCTTCACTCACAGCTATCGGTATAGTAATAGGATTCAAAATTTGTGGTGATTGTAACTTATCGAGCAGTACACTATTATCAGTAGTTCTGTTTTCTGTGGCAACAGGAAAATCGTTGTTATTTACATTTGTCTCGATGTCTTCATTTGCATCGACCATGGAGTTGTCTCTTGAGACACTCTAAAAGAAAATGTAGAGAAATCTTAGGAAGTTCTTTTTTATACAAAAGTTACTATCTATAATATGGCAAACTTATCTTCAAAAATTACATATGTCAAAATATGTCTAAAAGTAACTGTGTACATGGATAAAAAAATCTCAATCATTAAAAGAATGATCAAACTAAATCACTCTTTTCATAATTGCTACTTTTGTGTACCAGACATTTATTTGCCTATGTACATCATATTTCTTCATTTTTTTTTGCATTTAAAATGGTTCATTTTACAGTTTTTTGTAGATTTAACCCTTTTGTTCATACCCAAGAAAATCTATGTTGTCTCGCATCCGGGGAACCCGGATACCCGCTGCATTAAAAATTCATTTAAAATAATCTAACCGTAAGAACAAAATTTTCTTTGCATCAAAATCATCCATAAGACCTCTAGAAATCGTGTAAAATAATGCTTATCAATCTAACCCCTTTGGAAAACAACCCCTTGCGCCAGAAGCCACCCTTTTTTGAGAAATATCCGCAAACTCAAACATAACATCCAAACAAAAATTTCGTGTTTGCTAAAATAAAGTATAATATTATGCGATATTATTTCACCTTTAAAATTTACCGCTTATACCAAAAATGGCCCTTTTCGTATTCTCTGAAACGAATACATCAAATTACTGAAAAAGTTAGACTAAGTTCATTGTAAGTACATATATACATATAAATTTTTATATCTGTGTATCTCCATAAAGTACGTAAGACGTTTTTTGGACCTATTTAACCCTTCCCCCATCTACCATGTAAAATTTTTTACATGCTAAAAGTTATAAATTAACACATGTCATAAGAATTCATTGATGAATGTGTGAATAAATAGACGGATGGAAGAATTGCTGGATGGATGAATTGCTGGATGGATGATTTGCTGGATGGATGGAAGGGTGCTTTGATCGGTACAAAGATAGATTGATTGATAAATTGACGGATAGATAGACAAAAGATTGATTAATGATGGTGAAGAAATCGATGGATGGACGCATGCATAAATAATTTGGTAGATAGATGATTTGGTGAATGGATAAATAAATGATTGATTAATGATGTTGAAGAAATGAATGGATGGACGGGTGAATGGTAAATGAGTAAATGGATGAATGAATGATAAATGAATAGATATATTGATGAATATGTGAATAGATGGATGGAGAAGTTAGTGGATGGATAGTTAGGAGCAATTATGGTTAGATAAATGGATTGATGGATGGTAAATTAATAGAAGGATTGATGAATAGATGACTTGCTGGGTAGATGGGTGGAGGAATGGATAAATGAATAGATTCATATATGGGTGCACAGATATGTGCATTGATGGATGGGTAAATTGTTAGATGGATGGATGAATGGAGGGATGATATAATAATAGACACATTAATGAATAAAAGAATTAATGGATAGATAGATAAATGGGTGAATAGATAGATGGATGAGTTAGTAAGTGGATGGATGGATGAATGAATGGAAAAATGGATGGATGAATAAATGGGAAAATGGATGGATGGTAAATTAATAGACCAATTGATGAATAGTTGAATTGATGATTAGGTGGATAGATACCATATCGAATTTGTAAGAAATGACTTTTTATTCGTAATCAGCAATTCCAAACAACCCGGGTAACGAGTTTCAAATGAATTTAATAACTTTTCCTATTTTAGTCCGCCATCTTGGATACGCTATTTTGAATTTCTAAAAACTGATTGCAGATTATTAATTAGTGACCCTGAAAGCCCCCGAGTAACGAGTTTTAAATGAATCCAATATTGTTTTTTTACTTTCTTATGCTATCTTCGATCCGCCATTTTGAATTTTTAAAAACTGACTACATATTCTCCATCAGCGACCCTGAGAACCCCCGATTAACGAGTTTCAAAAGATTCCAATATTGTTTTCTACTTTGGTCCGCCATCTTAGACCCGACATTTTGAATTTTCGAAAACTGACTACATATTCTTAATCATCAACTGTGTAAACCCCTGAGTGACGAGTTTCAAATGAATCCAATATTGTTTTCTATTTTGGTCCGCTATCCTGGATCCGCTATTTTGAATTTTTAAAAACTGACTACATATTCTTAATCAGGGACTCTGAAAACTTCCTACTAATGAGTTTCAAATGAATCCAATATTGTTTTCTATTTTGGTTCGTTATCTTGTATTAGTTATTTAAAATATTGTTTTCTATTTCCGACCGCCATCTTGGATCAGTTATTTTTTATTTTTAAAAACTGACTATATATTCTTAATTAGCGTCCCTGAAAACCTCCGAGTAACGAGTTTCAAGTGAATCCAATATTGTTTTCTATTTTCGTCCGCCATTTTCAATTTTCAAAAACTGAATGGAGATTATTAATCAGCGACCCTGAAAACTCCCAAGTAACACGTTTCAATTGAATCCAATATTATTTTATATTTTTGTCTGTCATCTCCTATTCGCCATTTTGAATTTTAATAAGCTGACTGCAGAGTCTTAACCAGCACCACGAAAAACGCCCGCACGGAAAATCGGTTGTACTATAAAATATTGTGCATGGTAGAGAACGTTAAGTATTGGTGCAGTGCACGGGATTTTTCAGTGCCACAATCGAGTATAGCCGTGCGTAGAGCTATAATATCCATTTTAGAATATATGAAAGTACGTGTTTGTACCGACAGTTAGAGTGCTTTGAGAATTTGCAGTGATTTTCAGTTCAAGAATCGGAATACACAGTGCATGCACGTTGTTTTGCAGTGTAACCGTTTCTCCGTGTGAGTAACCAGTGTCAAGTGAATCCGTTGAATTTCTTAATAATTTTTTCCTTGTCGAACAGTGCTGGCAGAGGACAACTATAATTTGAATTTGTTGTTTTTCTCCCTATATTATAAAAAGGTCTCGCAGCCGGCACCGACGCTGTTTCAAGATTTTTGGTCTCCTCTGAAAGACCTTGAAAGGTCGTCTTCTGTAGGCCTTGAGAGGTCGTCCTCTGAATAACCTTTAGAAGTTGTCCTCTGAATGACCTTGAGACGTGGACTTATCAATTGAAACGTCAATGGCCTTAAAGAATCGACCACATAATGGCCTTGAAACGTCTATATCTCAATGACCTAGAAGAGTCACCTCCTCGCTGTGCATCAAATTCTTTGAAAATTAAACTAATTAAAAATACTTCTAAAAGTAATTAATAGGTATTTTATTTCAAAGAATTTGGCTAAAATCCAGTTAAAAAATATTAATCAAAAGAAATGTTTTAGATTTAAAATGCATCTTTTGAGGGTTTTAAAAAATACATGTAAAATAAGAATATTTTGTAATTCTAGATTATTTTTTCGAGTAAGGTGCGTTTTGCATGGAAGTTTTGTCTAGGTCATTTTTTTAAGGAGCCTCTTCAAAATAAATAAAAGTCCCTATTTACAGGTCTAAATTGTATCATATTGTATCATTTCAAACATTTAAAAAGATACAGAACAATAACCGGAGTGGGCGCGCAGGGGGGCGCTGTCCCCCTAGTTTATTTATAATAAACAAAAAATGCTTAGCAATGTATAATCTGCTTATATTTAACATAAAAAACGAGGATCTAGAGGATTAAGACAAAATTTTAATATCTACTCAAATAAAATAAGAAAATGTATAGTCGTGGGAACCCAGATACTCAGGTATGAACACAAGGTTTAACATCTAAACTTTTTTATTTCTTCGTTGCGAAAAGTGCATAAAAAAATTTTAAAATTTTTTATACAAATTTATTTTGTTTTATTTTATTTCATTATTTTATATTAAGAAGCCTAAACATATCAATAAGATTATTTTTAAAAAATAATAATATGACGCTCTAAAAGAGAAGGGACCTTATGTGCGTTTGCATAAGATCGCAATTACTATGATGAACTACTGCAAAATCGTCCTTATCAAAAAACGCGTAAGCTCCCTTCTCTAATGGAGCGTCACATATTTAAAAAAAACAGTATTGAAGATTGCTTGAGTTTCATTGGTATCTATAACTAAAGATTTTACAGTATTTGTGGTAATGTTAATATTTTCATAACAAATAATGTTTGGTATATTAAAATTTATGGATGCAACATGTCAGTTTGAATTAACATTATTCTACTAAAGAATAAAACAGATGAAATAAAATTCTTTTAATTTAAAATTATCGTAAAAAATGTTTTGTTAAATACTTTGTCAAATATTAAAGGCAGAAAATTTTGATATTTTTGGATAAACTTAAGGATAGTTTCTGTTGCGACCAAAAAAGATAGTGATAAAGAACAGACTTTATTTCTTTTTCAAATTCAAACAAATTTTATAATTTGTATCTTGCTTAAAATTTTAAAAGAAGCTTGAAATAACGTTTGCAAAAATTCGTAACGTAAATATTATTCTCAATTATAATATATGTTTCTGAAAATAAACCTTCTTCTGAATGACATTTTGCACTCACAGCACCAGAACTTTCTGGAACATTGAAAACCTCACCCTCACAATAAAAGGATATTGCTGGAATATCTATTTGATATTATAAAAAAAAATTAGATATACAAAAAACGTATCAGGCATATCCCAGGATATCTGTAGAACATCTCAGTGATATCCAAAACACCGCCCTTTTAGAAATCCTCGTGATATCTAATTACGTCCCAAAAATATCCCTAGTATATCCCTGAGATGTTTATGGGATATCCTTGGGATATTTCTGAGATGTTTTAGTGAAAGTAAAAAAAATTTTGCTAACAGGAATTCAAACTCGAGGCACTTTGTGTTACATTCAGACTTAAAAAATACTTTTTTAAGACTGAAAATACACATATTAATGTTTATTTGATTCTTAAGAATTGTGAATTCAAAAAATACTTTTTTAGTAGTTTCTAATGATAAAAAAATATTTTCCTGTCCATCATGCACGAAAAACGCAACATACCGTGTATGTGTAGCGAGCGGAAAATATCATATTCCCACCCTCTTCGTGATGCTACAAAGCGGCGGGAATAGTTTTTGTACGTTATTCTTATTTTTAATCCAAAATATATAAAATAGTAATTTATCTAGTATAAACAATTAATTTTCAGGTTAATGTAAATTTATTAAATACTTTATTTTAATTTAATAATGAAACTAATTTAAATTTTTTTTCTTAATAATTCCCGTCGCTGCATTCGATAGATCCACTTCCTCCAGTCCGAGCATTATAGTCTTGTTCTTCGTACAGATGGACAAAAAACTTCATCTGCTGCACGGAGGGAAATGACAATTTTGAACTCTTGCAATTGACCCCTCACTACGCTCATCTGGCAAACTTGCCCTCGTTCAGGAATTGTCAACTTTCCGCTCTTGCCACACGATGCACGACTAATAGAAGCATTTATATAAGTAAAATTTATATAAGTTATTTATATTTATATAAGTACTCTCTCTCTCTCTCTCAAGGCCTCCTTGAGGCTCTGAGGATATTTCCTAGTGGTTCTGGAGAGGCTTTCTAGAGTTTCTGAGAATGCTTCCTGGAGATTCTGGAGAGGCTTCATGCAGGCTTTGAGCAGGCTTTCATAAGAATCAGAAGAGGTATCTTGGAGGCTCTAAGGAAGCTTTCCTACTGAAACTCCCTGTACAAGAACTTGAACCAGATCAACTGTTGAACTTGTACAGGATCTTATACAAGTTGCATAAGAAATTGGAACAAGAACTAGTACAAGATCTTGTCAATGAACAATAGCAGCAATAAAATTTAATTGTACTACGTACATGAACATGTACAAGTTCATATACAAGTTCTTGTACAGGAACTTGAACGAATAAATTATTTCTTTTTTAAAAACTTTAAACAATGTGGACTACTTTCCTCTGACAGTTAGGGTTACGCAGTAGATTTGAATCAGTAGCAACAAAGGGATGCTGTAGAGAAAATTAGTTTTTTTATAATCTTTTAATAAATAAAAAAAAATTGTACAAAATCTTGTACAAGAACCTCTACAAGAACTTGTACATGAACTTGTACAAGATCCTGTACATTATGTTGTACATGAACCTGTATCAGATCCTGTACAACAAGCTGTACATGAACATGCTTTTGTGCAAGAACCTGTACAGGGATTTGTACAGGTTCTTGTTTCAATGTCTTATGCAGAACTTGTACAAGATCTTGTACAAGTTCCTGTACAGGAATTTTCAGTAGGGTTCTTACAATTAGAGGCTCTTAGAAGCTCTTTTCGTACACATTTTATAAACATCCAATGGATATCCCATGGAAATCCCGGGCATGTGCAAGAGCGTTTTAACGATATCTCATGAATATGCCATGGATGTTCCATGAATATCCAATGGATATCCCAGTGATATAAGTGATGTCCCAAGGATATTCCGCAGATATCCAAACCGCCACTCTTAGGGATATTCCGTAGATCTCCATAGGATTTCCTGTAAATATCTGTGAGATATTTTCATAAATCCAGGGATAATGTGTACTGTGAGGGACCCTGAAGTTTTGGAACTTTCAGAGAGTTTGATGGAAGTTTCGAAAATTCAAGGGAGATTCACAATGTTCCAGGAAGCTCTAGTGTTGGGAGGGTTATCTTATGTGTAATAACATATTTTTAAATACAATGACTGAAAATTGTCTAAAAGAATTTAAAACTGTAAGTCACAGCCTTCAGGCATGCTGTATTAATTTTAAGACTATGGAGTTTTAGTTTGATAAATTTTACATACTCGGAACTTAAATGTTTAAGATGATTATCAATGTAATTTGGACTACTAAAATACAATTTAAATGATTTTTGTTATAAATTATTCAATTGATTATCATTTTTGGAAATATTGGTTTTATAAAAACAATAATTTTACTTCATTTTCAAAGGAAGATTCTGAACCCACGTCCATACTAGCCACTACAGTGAAATTCTCTGCTACCATCTGTAATAGTTTTAAATATTAATTTTATGTTGGACAAAATAAAAGTATACAAATTAAAACTTACATCAAAATATAAAAATATGCTTTAGAGAAAAAAATTAAAAATTTTATAAGAAAAGCTAAATACATTAAAATAATAAATAAAAGTGTATCAAAAGCAGGTTTTTATTTCAACAATGGTCAATAAAATGGGACAGTAGCAATTGCCTATATAAGTAAACTGCGTACGAATTAAATTGATAAAATTTTAATAAAAAATAAATGTACTCTAGAATGCATTCGATTAAACTGATGCTCTACTGAGAACTCATGTACCAGAAATTGTACAAGATCTTGTATACGTTCTGCATAGGAAATTGAAACAGGAACCAGTACAAGAACTTCCACAAGTGTCTGAACATAAACAATAACCATCATAGAATATAATTGTACCAAGTAATTGAACATGTACAAGATCATACATAAGTTATTGTACAGGAACTTACAATTAGACGTATAAATTAATTTTGTTTTAAAAAACTTTAAACAATGTGCACTTGTTTTCCGTGACAGCTAGGGCTGCGCAGTAGGTTTTAATAAGTAATGGCATAGGGATGCTTTAAGAAAAATTATTTTTTTGTATAATTTTTAATTGAAAAAAAGAAGTTGTACAAGATGTTGTACAAGAGCCTATACAAGAATTTGTTGTGAAACAATTACATTTTATTACGGCTAATGTTCATGTACAAGTTCTTGTATAGGATTTTTCAGTAGGGTGCATATTTTAACCTTTTCCCTTTGACAGTATTAAAAATAAAATTTAATTTTGACAACCACATCGAATTAAATTTATTTTACCATCATTCGAACTCAAACCAAGAGTCCCATACACGGAAAGAAAAATCAAACTTTTGTAGTACAAAACCGTCTCACCCTATTTTAGCGTGAGCTCAGCACTTGCCTAAAAATGAGGAAATTATGAAATAAAAGGGTGGGGACGTCGAATAAGAGTGAGAATTTCTGCTTTATCAGTAAGAGCGTGGCTGATGCTAGAAAAGCGTAAGACGGTTTATACTACAAAAGGCAGATTTTTCTTTCCGTGTAGGGGGCATTATTCTTGAACTGCCCCAAATTGAAAATTAGAATGTCTTGTAACTTTGGTAAAGTGCGCCGTATAGAGGAATGCCTCCTTGATAATAGGTGGTACCGGTGAAATGAAATAGCATTGAGAGTAATATGTTCGAGTTTACAGTGTAGGGGGGATACTCCAGTGCCAGCGGCTGTGAGTGAGCAAGCAGATTCTCAGACGTCGAAATCCAAAAAAAGCAGTGTTCCGAAGGTGGACCTCTTGGCCCCCGGACAAAGCAATGCATCAAGAGATGAGAAGCGGCCGATCTTGAAACCACCTTTGATGTTGGTGGGGGAAAGACCGCCGTCCAGATTAGCCAGTTTGACCAGTCTCGTCAGTGTCGCTTTGCTGAAAAAGCTCACCAACTTAAAAATGTGATACATAAATGACAAAGGTGCAAGAAGGAGGTCAGCCCACCAGCAAAAAGAAAGGCTAAACAAGTTAGGAGGGAGATATTTTTTGATGAAAAAGCAATAACTGACAAAAAAATAATTCGTCTGTATCCGAGCCGAAAACAACAGCTCCAATCACGGGTCCTAAGATCTCGGAGGATAGAACAAGAAAGAGAACGCAGACAATGCTAATCAAGGTTGCTGAAGGTCATACGTATGCGTCTGTCCTCAGAAAAATTAAAAAAGATGTAAAGCCTGAGTTGTGCGATTACAATCGAGGTGGTGGATGTCAGGCCCACGCAAAATCGAGACCTCCTTTTGACATTGGTAGGAAGCCCAAAGCTCGAGACTTTTGCTACAAAGGTAGCGGAGACCGTAGGTGTCGTGGCGACTGTCCAATCTCGATATGACCAGAAAGTTACTCTGGAAATCTGGAATTTGGACAATCTTACCATGGAGGAGGAAGTTGTTGTAGCTCTGGAGAGGTATTGCAAACAGGTAGAGAGTTGAGACAGGAATAACTTCTCCTCAAGAATAAGAGGGATATCAAGTTCGTGGTGATCACGGCAACCCGCCGAGAAAAAGCAATTTTGAAGCGCCTTGATCATGTCAAGGTTAGCTTCCTCAGTTGCTATGTAAGGAAACAAGTTGCGATGATCAGATGTTATCGATGCCCGGGTTTCGGGCACAGTGGAGTAAGTTGCAGCGGGGTCGACAGATCCTCTTCGTACTATAAATGCGGAGAACCCTGCCACACCGTTGCTAGTTGTGGTAAACAACCTCGCTGCTTTCTGTGCAGCGAAACGGTGGGAACAGCCTGCGATCATGCCTTAGTCTCTGGAAGCAGCACGGCACGAAAAGGCGCTTAGGCACAGTTACGGGAACCGAGGAATCCTTGAGGTCTCTCAGAAGTTTGCGGACTCAAGCGCGGTATGTCACTAATATGCAGGGGACTTAGGTACTCTGCGGAAGCGTGATTGGGCGAGCAGGTCTACGATCATTTGAGAGAGTCCAAGAAACACACGGGTGTCTCCACAATAAAGTTCAAATTCAGACAGGCGGTACCGCTGAGGAGACGAACAATAAGTCCCTTACGGTGCATAAAGCATTTACCCATATCTCAGAGAAAAAATATAACTTAATTTTGAAAAATTGAGAGTTAGAAATTTTTATAGAAAAAGAATCCTCTTTATTTGAATAGTGCATGAAGAATGCTTTAAAATTCGCTGTACATAAATTAAAAACTATTAATACAGTTTATTCTTTGACATAGATAAAATATTAATTTTAATAAAATTATTATTTAGTCTTTAAAAAATGTCTATTATATTCAAAGAAAGATTTTCAACATTAATCTTAAAGAAATTAAACAAATTAATCGTAAATAAAACAAATAGATTTCAAGCCATATTAAAGAAAATTCATTAAAAAATTTAATCTCATTACGTATCGGTTAAATTCGCTCACAGGTGAATTTCGACTTTTAGTAAAATATTACGAAAGAATGACTTTGACCATCACCCTAGCCGAAAAGGGGTGATTTAAGGTCATGTACATTTTCTTCAAAGCCCCTCCTTCCAACCCTTGGTTCCCTTTTGTAATTAGTGAAATTACCGTTTACCTTCTTATAGACATTTAAGATGTTCAATTAAAATTTATAATCTTGCAAGTATGATTTAACCAGTGGTTCAAAAATAACTTAAAGTTTAATACAACAGAATTTTTCATTATATTTATTAAAAATATAAAGAATATAGTAGAAAATTATGTTCATACTTGAACATTTTGCTTCTTCATAGACAATAATTTTAGAAATATGAAGAAACTCTAAATTTTTGATTGGGTATGTCTAAAAATCCCTGAGTTAATTTTTATATTTTTATTTTAATTAAAACCTGTTAAAACATTCTCGTGGTATGGTGTGCAAAAAACCGAGTTAGTTTTTAATGTAGAGAATTTTCTCCATTATATAGGTTAATCGATTCGTTTTAATGCAAAAAATAATATTTTTTATTCATAAATTTACATTTATTTATTATGATTTTTTTAAAAAAAACCTTACTTTTCAAAGAAAAGAGATTCTCAAAAATTTTTGGTTCGGTATTCATAAAAATCCCTGTGTCAGTTTCTAGATATTTATCGGGCAAATAACCATATCAAATTTCATTAAAATCGGCGAAAGAGTTCTCCAAATACATTAAACTAGTGAAAAATTATGTTCATTCCATGAACATTTTGCTTCCTCATAGAAAACAAATTTTACATTTAAAAAAGTAATATGGACATCGTTTTTCATAAATTTTTGGTAATTAAAATTAAATAAAACCTTAAAATTATATAAATCAATTTATTTTTTAATATAGATGAATTATTTTCAAAGGAATTGTCACTAAAAAATAATATTCTTTAAAGTTGTACCTTAAAATAGTATTTTTAAGATACAAAATAATTGAACAGTGACCCTTTTTGTATAAAATGATGCTAAAATATACACTTTATATATATAAATCGATTTGCCTTTTAAAGTAGAAAATTCTTTCCAAAGGAACTGCTAGTAAGAAATTATAACTTTAAAAGTTATATTATAAAAATAGAATTTTAATTATCAAAAATCATGAAAAATTGTCAATTACTCATTCAATTCTGGGTTAAATATATACTTTATATAGGTCAGTCGATTTATTTCTTAATGCACTAAAATTTTCCCAAAGAAGCTGTCATGAAAAAATGACAATTTTAATTGTCAAAAATCATGAAAAATTGTCATTTACTCATTCAGTTCTTGGTAAAACAGAAACTTTATATAGGTCACTCGATTCGTCTCGATGCAAGGAATCTAAATTTTTCAGTTGTAAGTTAAAATATTTATTAGAGAAAAAGTTTTGTGGAAAAAACCGTAATTTTTAAAGAAAAGAGGTGCTCAAAAATTTTTCTTTGAGTATTTCAAAAAATCCCTGTGTTTGTGTCTAGATTTTTATAAGTGTAAAACGCCTACCAAATTTTATGAAAATCGATCAGAGCGTTCTCGAGACATTTTTTCTAGTAAAAAGCGTGACACACACACACACACACATCTAGACATTTGCTTCAAAATTCGTACATATACATTATAGATGAAAATGAATTAATTTAGACTATTTTTGAAAAATCGAAAATCTTCACCATCACAATGCTTTCTTATGAGGAAGCAAAATGGATTTTAAATTATGTACTCTACAGATTTTGTATTAAATAAACAATATTTTACATATAGTAAAGCCCTGTATTGTCAGCTGGAACTTTAGCCTCTTGAAATAAAAGATATGGCTGTTGTCAACCAGAATTATAGCAACTAGGAATAAAGATACAACTACTGTCAGTTTAAAACTGTCATATTAAGAGAAATAAATTACTTCAACCGTCAAAATAAGTACAAGATAGAAACGGGCAGTTTAAAAGGAATACATTATGTTTCTCGTCTAATTAATTTTTGCAAACATTGTCAATAATTTACATCTTACACTGGGGTCAGAAAGTTTTAGTACATTTGAATTCACTGTTAAGAAATAGTCACTTGACTTCAAAATCCAAATATTTCTGTAAAAAATGCTGTTAGAGCCATAAACTTTGGATCATTTAAAAGCTTATTAAATTTAGCGTCGTATACACTATCGAATAAATATTTTAATGATATAGATATGAAATCATAATTCTTTTGAGTCAGCGTTCTTTTTCCAAAAATGAAGGGCGAAGTAATTTATTTCCCTTAATTTGAGTTTTTAAATTACAGTGACTAACGAACTGAACTATCTTTTTTATTTTGCCATGAAACGGGTGAAATAAACCCTTTTTTAAATAAAATGATTTTTTAAAAATATGCATTAATATTTACACATATTAATAATGTTATTCTACAATATTCATTTAATTTTAACAAATAATTATTTATATTAATATATTTTTTATTACTGCTGGAATTTTATCACAAAGAATAAAAATTCCGGGCGACAGTAGCAGGATCTACCCAGCACAGTATAGCCGGACATGTATCTGCACAAATTAAAGTTCCAGCTATTTTAACCGGATATTTAGCTGTAGAATTTAAAGTTCCTACTATCAGGATCTTTAGCCTTGTCTCAAATTAAAATGACTGGGAAAGGTCTGAACTGGGCGTTTTAATTCATTTTGTATCGTTAGGATCTTCTTCTTCTTCTTCTTCTTCTTCTTCTGAGCTTTGTGGCCTGGGTATGGCCAATTCAATTCAATTTTAAAGTATTATAGAATCGAAAATAGAAAATTTAAGTAAGAGTTGAATAATATCGTCAGGATTTATATTAATATTTTGCACTGATGATTGCTTTGAAAACACAATACTTATTCGAATAAATAATTTAGAATGACGTATTCTCACTAATTTAAATTATAATTTATAAACACAAAACTTATTCGAATAAATAATTTAGAATAACGTATTCTCAATAATTTAAATTTATGTTCAAGAAAAAGGACCTAATCTTCATACTAAATAAAAACCAAAATTTTAAATTATAACTTTGAAAGTTCACTGAAAATTATTTTTTAAATTAATAGAATACATAACCTTAACCTTAACATTTAAATACCGTCGACCGGGGCAATTGTTCCCACCTAGGGGCTATTGTCCCCACGCTACTTTTTCATAAATAAAATTTTTATATTAAGTTGTTTAAAGTCCTCGCTTGGTGTAAGTATTGTTTGATATCTTGTGAATAGAAGGCAATAAATGCATTTATTAAATTCTTTGCCAGAAAAAAGAAAAAAATCCATAAATTATTTGTGATGAAGTACAATCGGTGACCTAACTTTTTTATTGAGTATTTCAAGAGAAAAGTTTAAAAAACAACATAAAAGTACAACATAACCTCAAAAATGTATCTGTCATTAAATGCTGGTCATTTCTTAATCAATGTGTAATTTACAAATAATGTTGAATTTTGAATAAATATTTTCAAACATATTAAAACTTGTTATTCTCATCGCACGAGAGGTGCTGCATATTTGTTAAGCAATTTATAATTTCAATAAGATTTCTGTGTTTTACGTTTAAAAATGTCCATTATTTCTTAAAAAAAATAATCTTTTTTAATCTATCTTTTTTTATTGTACTCTAGACTTCCTATAGAAAATATTTCATGCAGTTAAAGCAATGGAAAAATTGTTTAAACTAATTTTATGAATAAACAAATTTGGGAACAATAGCCCCAAGTACGGGGCAACTTTGAAATTTTATGCCTTCGAAAAAAACTTGTTTTTTTCTTATCTAACATTTAGAAAGTCTTTAGAAAGATGTTCATAACTAAACTCTATAGTAACTTTCTTCTTTTTTTTTATAAATCTGAATTTTAGTTAAGAGTTGAGTAAGAAAGTAGCATCTTCCTGGGCCAAATAGCCCCGCTGGACGGTAATTAGAAATATGAATTATGACGAAAATGAAGAATGGATATTTTCAAAGTATTGTAAAATCGAAAATATAAAACTGAATTAAGAATATAAATAATATTTAGTGGGCAAATAGAACATTAATTTACCTTGATTTTTAAAACATATTTTAAGTTTGTACCAAATTTACCTTGATTAAACATCCATTTTTAACTATGTAAAATTAAAAATAGTTATTATTGGATATTTTTGGTCTAATAAAGACGTAAACATTAATAGCTTGTATTAACAATTAATCATATTTTTGTAGTTTTATTCCAAAGAACACAAACATGACCGAAAAATAGTTTGGAACAAAGGTCCCTTTTACCGTGGAAAGATATTTAAATTTGTTTCAACTTGAAAAATTAATATCCAGAATCTTAATAAATAATTATATTTTTTTCACTTTTTATAAAAAATTCTGAAGGCAGTGTATTTGTCTCATAATTATGAATATTTATTTAAGACAAAAAATACTTGTTTTAAATAATCTTTTCCTTGAAAAAGAATTTGAGTATAAGGGAGAACTATTTAAAGGTAGAAAACACACACGAAAATGTATCCAAACAGAAAATGAGCATTGAGAATGGAAGACTTTAGAAGAAGGGAAACTAGAAATAGTAAAAAATGTATTCAGGGTGAAGTCACATGCAAAGAATTAGGAGATTAGGGATTAGAATAGAACAATCAAAAAATATTTTCCAATGTAGCCAATTCTCTGATTGGTTTATTTTTATTCCCTAATCCTCTAATCCTCTGCATATGACTTCACCCTTAGAGTGTAGTCCAGTCAACGTCAGTCCGAAAAGTTACTGAAGAATTCTTAAGGAGAATCCAGAATAGGCGGTTTTGAGGTTAGGTTTGCAACGTCTTGGACGCATCAATCTGTTGTTTTCTATTGTTTCATTGACAAAGCATTGACGCGTCGATGTTCAAAATCCACCTATTCTTTTACTTTGCGTGTCGCTCAGGGTGCAGTCACATGTGGAGGAAAAGAGGATTAGTGGAATAGAATAGACGAATTACATAATTGGACATATTAGAATGTATTTTCTGATTGGTCTATTCTATTCCATTAATTCTCTATTCCTCCGCATGTGACTGCACCCTTAGAACAATCGCGTTTACATTTTATATAAGCATAGAATAAAACTATATGAAAAGAAACTCACGCAGTAGAATTTTTCTAGTGACTAAATATAAAGCCATTACATTCACGGTCATTACAAGTCACGGCCATACATGCCTCTACATTTTGTCACTAGAAAAATTCTACTCTGTGAGATTCCTCCATCAGCCAACCAAAGATACGACTGCACCTCAAAGCATAAATGGTGTTCTTCCGGTTTGCAGAAACGCCAAAGTGTGTAAGTGTCTTTGGGCGATGTTGTCTGCTCACATCTCTCACCTTTCTGTAGCCTAAAGGTGCAATTTTTGGGAGAGTCAATCAGATTTTCAGATTCCATTTTCGGATTTTTCACGGCCTTTGTTCTTTCCCAAAGTCGGAGAGGTATAAAAGCACCTTAAAGGTGTTTATATACCTCGTTGACATCGGGAGAGCAAAGGGCAAACATCTCTCTTATTGGAATCAGCAGACTAAACTAAAGGTGAAATCACATGGAAGCTTTAAACGCAAAGCGTCAAAATTTTTTCATGAGTGTGTAAGAGACAAAAAATATCACTGTCTTTCTCACTCTCATGAAAAACTTCTTACGCTTTGCGTTTAACGCTTCCATGTGTTTCCACCCTGATCATACAGTCGCGGCCATATATACCTTTACATTTTGTCACTAGAAAATTTCTACTCAGCGAGTTTCCTTCTATGTAGTTTTACTTCATGTCTTAATATTTCATATGGTCATAGAATAAAAATACATATAAAGAAACTCACTCACTAGAAAATTTCTACTCTGCGAGTTTCCTTCTATGTAGTTTTACTTCATGCCTTAACATTTCGTATGGGTATAGAATAAAAATACATAGAAAGAAACTCGCTGAGTAGAAATTTTCTAGTGGTAAATTGTAAAGGCATATAAAGCGGCGACTGTACAGTCGGGGAGATATATGCCTTCCAAAAGGTCCAGTCAAAATCCTACTTTGCGTGTCACCTTTATGAAATTATTAATTCTGGATAAAGTTGGTAGGTATTATTTTAGGGTAGAATCACATGGAGAGTGTGAGAGCAATAATGATATTCGCTGTCTCTCTTACACTCACGATTTGCAGCATGCTGCTTGCAGCTTTACGCGTCCATGTGATTTCACCCTTAATAACTTTCGAGGTAATTATTGACAATTTCATTAAAAGCATTATTTTATTAGTTTAAATTCATTTTTGAATTTCAAAAATCAATTTTTTACTTTCAATTATTTATATATAGCAAGAATAGTAACATATTCCTCATTGTCAATTACAAACTGACAATAGCTGTCATTAATTCAATTCTTTTTATGAAAAAAGAAATAATTTCTGTTGTGCATTTCTGATATATAACCTAAAATATATATTCGATGTGAAAAATAAAAGAAATCACTAACAATAAGTCACATTAAACTGCGAGAAGTAGTTAGAATGAGAAGATCATTGGATTAAGGGAGAGATTCAAGTTCTGCTGAAAAACTTATCTCTTTCACGAAGTAATAAGAAGACTTCTCTCCATGTTGAATCTCGAGGAAATTTATCCCCACTTGTGGTAACATGGATATCGGATTTTAGGTCTTGTCAGCACTCGCGCCCCTTGCGGAAAATAATTGGAACTCTTAATTTTGCGGATGTCACGTGGTTCTTTGCTGCTGTAGAAAATTTTTATGTGTGTGTTATAAACTTATACAATAGAAGCGTTATGCAGAAGAAACGAACTAAGTGACATCCGGAATAGACCAATCAGAAAATATTTTCCAATGTAGCCAATTTTCTGATTGGTCTATTTCTATTCCCTAATCCTCTAATCCTCCGCATGTGACTTCACCCTTACAATAATTTTCCGCAAGGGGCGCGAGTACTGCCAAAACCTAAACTCCGATAAGCATGTTACCAAAAGTGGGGATACTCATTGGCTGTAAGTGAAGTCTCTTTCTTATTACTTCGTGATCTCTTTCTCTAACCCTGTGGCTACATGGTGTGCGTGTTGATGTTGCGTACTTGCGTGGAAAACGGACTCTACACCATTCTACACTCCTGTGCGTGTATGTCTTCCCAGTTGGCATTTGTCCTTAGGGTTGCGAACATATTATAGCTGACATAACTTGTCTTACACATTTTTTTCCATGGTAACACAGGTATGTAAAAACGAGGGTCAACTGGGAAGGCATACATGCAGAGTAATGCACTTAAGTGAATAAATCGGAAGTCCTTGTCTTACACACGTTTTACCATGCGCAGGGCTCACTATTTCTGGACAAGGCATTAATGCACTTAGGTGTATATACACTTAAGTGTTTAAATGCCTTGTTTTCCACAGATTTCTAGAAACTTGAAATAATTGCATATTTCTTGTATTTTATGTTGTTCATGACACAAGATAGTATAGGTTTTAATGTCATGAATCATGTAGACATAAGAAATGTGTCGTTCTTTCGAGTTACTAAATTCCCCTATAGGACAAGGCATTTATGTCATGGAAGCATCAAACGCAAAGCCTAAAACGTTTTTCATGAGAGTGAGAGAGGCAGCGATATTGTGTGTCTCTTACACTCTCATGAAAAACGTTTGACGCTTCAATGTGATTTCACCCTTATGCATTTAAAGGTAACGTCCCATGACTGCGTTTATCTTTGCGTTTTATAACTAGGCCATGAGATAAAAAGAGACGCAAGTATATGCTTGTTATTTGTGCACTAATGGTCTAGTGATGAAACGCAAAGAAAAACGCAGTCATGAGACGTCATCCTAACCCTGTGTCTACACTGAGCTTCATAAATGCCTTACCATCTAGGGACTTTCCATTTTCAAACAACGTACCTTTTCTAATGTTTTTATA